>RJWM01022680.1:0-33340 GCA_004363535.1 Dasyprocta punctata
AGGAAGAGGAAGGCAGTCAGATGTAGTTAGTTTGTTGTCCATCCCACTGTGTCTGCAACTGGCCTGCAGCCACTTTCAGAAAGTTGGATTTGAGATATGAATTTTATTTATTTCATTTTCTCTGTGCACTTAAACACATTTAGCTTTCAGTGGTGGTACTAAATTATTTTACCTCCTAGTTTGCAGAGTTTGATCAGATCATGAAGTCGGACCCCGACCACTTAGCAGAGTTGGTTAAGAGAGTCAATCACTGGCTGGTCTGCAGTCGCTGGAAGAAAGTAGAGTGGTGTGCGCTCTCCGTCATCAAGCGTGAGTGCTTCCTTTCATGCCTAAGATTTTGTTCCTTTGGAAACAGTGTGCCGGTTTGCAGAACTGTACAGAACCAGCTCGGGAATGCTGGCAGCTGGCCAGGACTCTAGTTCTTGCTGGGTCCCTGGCTCCTCAGGTAACATCTTGTATGTAGTTATGCAGTATGTAATAAGCTAGCTTTTTTAGACTTTGGATTTTTATTTATTTATTGAATGTATGACACTTATTTTCCTTATCTGAATGTATCACTGGAGTGGAGTATTGCTTTCATCAGGTCCTGGACACAACTCACCGTCTTCATTCTTTTTCTTTCTTTCTCCTGGAACTCGCAACTCCATCCCCCATCTCTCAGATTTAAATGAGAACTCTTCTCTTTCTGCCTTTTGCTATCTACACAGAAATTTCAAGACCACAATTGTCTCTACTTTCTTACCCTTGTAATCTTGTCAGTTACCAAATTGTATTGATTTCTCCTCCAAATACTGTAATTTTTTGCTTTTTGTTGCCTGTTTCATAATGGTTCCTTTTTCTCTCACTCGTACTGCAACCTCAGCAGCTCTCCAGCTCTGAACTAAAAACCTTTCTCAGTCATCTTTTAGTAGTGGGCAAAGTCTGAGTTCTTCAAACGTCTTTCAAGACTGTGTAAAGTGGAGTTGCATCCTGTTGTCGCAGCCCTTGTACCTCTTCCCTCTGAACCCCTGTTCCTTGACACACTGCAGTGAGCAGCTTTCGTTTGTTCTTCTGCCAAGTCATGGCAACTTTTTAGTCCTCACTGGACTGAGGGCAGAATACTTTTGAATTACCTGAGGATCTGTGGCAAACCTGTAATTGTTAGAAGCTACTGTATTTGGGAATCTGCAACTTGATTAAATTTGTATTTGTTGCCCATACAAGAATACCTGTAATAGTGCTGGGTGCATGAAAAGGATTCAGTAAATCTTTCCATATGAGTAGAAAAAGAAAATCCATTTGGCTTTATGAAAAGGAACAATGAAAACAAAAATGATTATTGAGATCCTTTGTTAGACACTTGTGAATATGGATAAAGAAAACTATAATAAAGAGATACCTGAGCCTTTTTTTCCCTTCATTTCTCAAATAAAATGTAAGGATATTTGTCATGGTAGTTGAATGCTTTTAGTTTCATATATTGCATTGTGACGGAGAATGCATTATATTGAAATTACTTGCACTATCCCTTGTGTCTGTGGCCTGTGTTGTGCAGACGTACTGAGGTCAGTAAGCAGACAGCTATGCCTGCAGAATGTTAATAAGGATGCTCTGACAAAAATCTTTCAAGGTCAGATCATTCAGGGAAATTCTGGGTACCTGAAGTTGAAAAGATTCCTTTACTGTAGGGATCTCAGAGGCTTAACTCAGTATGTTCATTGTGAAATTCTGAAAGGAGGTGTATTGTATGTCCGCCTCTCCTAAATTGATTTTCCGGGTAAATCCTTTGTTAAAAGCATATCTATTCACATTGAATAGAACAAATATTGTGTAGGACAGTTTGGGAATTAGTAGTGTAGCATAATAAGGAAATAATTTAAAGTATGAACCCAGCTGCATGCATGATATACTTTTTATTTTTAAGAAGTATTAAGAAACCAAGGAAGTGTTAAAACTTCATGATTTTCATATCTGGTATAATATGTTCATCAAAACTTCATATTGCTTGAGAATTGCATTTGTGGAAATGAGTAGTTTTTAAAAATATAGGTATTATTTGTCCAGTTTCAACTGAGTTTTAAAATTATTTTATTTTACTCTTAGTGAAAAACAAAATAAAATACCGAGCAGAAGCTTGCATTAAAATGCAAAAAACTATTCGGATGTGGCTTTGCAAAAGGAGACACAAACCTCGGTAAGATAAATAGCGCGTGAAGACCCCTAGAGAACTTAGTCACAGCCGGGCGTGGTGGCACGTGCTTGTGATCCCAGCACCGGGGGACTGAGGCAGGGGGACTGGGAATTCCAGGTCAGTCTGAACTACATGGCGAGATCTTTTCTCAGACAGCAACTCCCACACCTGGATATGCTCATCTACAATGGCCATGAAGTCATTAATGAAAGAAGGCAGTTTAGATCTTTCTAAAGCATGCTCTTTGTAAAATGATATTTTAGTATATTATTTGTAACATGTATTTTAGTTAATTTACATGTTTCTTGCCTCATTCTACAAGGTTTGAAGTGGCTTATAAAAATGTAAACACATAGTTCTGCAGGTTGGAATAAATGGCTGAGAGAAGCTATTCAGTTATTTTAACGATTGCAGTTTCTTAATAATGTCAAATTGATGTTTTAAAAAATACTAATATTTTGACCATTATTTTCAAGATTATCTATAGAATTACATTGTTTCACTAGAGACTTAATTTTTAAAAATACTTTTTAATTTAAATTTTTATTACTAATTTAGATTGGATTACTAATTTAGATAATTTTATTACTAATTTTTAAACTTGCGTATCTGAGTAACTATTAATTCATCATATCTTTTCAGGGATTATTAAATACCTTCTTTAAATCCCAAATTTGCATGTTTGGTTTTCAGTTTAAACACAGAAGACAGGCATCAGTGTCATTCCTACCCATGCTTACTTCTTTTTACCCTCAGTAAGACATCTAAAAAACAGAATACTAAGTAATAATGAAAACAGAAGTGAAATATCTTGCTTAGTTTTGTGTGTTTAGCATTTTATTAATGAAAAAAAGGTTGCCGAAAGCATTAACGGTGAAATTGATCTTTGGCGGAACATCATCTCTCCAGCATTGATGGTCTGGTTAAGGTGGGCACACTGAAGAAGCGGCTTGACAGGTTTAATGAAGTAGTAAGTGCATTAAAGGATGGAAAACCAGAGGTGAATAAACAGATCAAAGACCTTGAGGTTTCTATTGATTCTTTGATGGCCAAAATTAAGGTATGTAATTTTAGCCCAAGTGACTTTGAATTTTTATATAATTTAATATCTTTTGTTATTGCTATTGGATTTGTATAGAAAGATATTTTTCAGGATACAAAATGTTGGCAGGTGGTTGCTCATATTCTCTATGCTCGAAAAATTTCATTAGTAGCAACATAAAAACAATTTTTATGCAATTTCATCTTTTTAAGGAAAAATGTTTTCCTTTGTTGTTAAGCTTTTGCATAGCTATGACTTAGGATTAATGCAAATTATTTTAATTTGCTTTTATGCTTTTCTACCTAAGTTTAAAAATTTTTATTTTATTTATTCTTTTTGGCAGTATTGGGGTTTGATCCCAGGGCCTTGTCACAGGTTAAGCAGACATTCCACTATTGAGCTGCATCCCCAGCCCCAACAGAAACTAATTTTTAAATTGTTGACATTATTGAAAATTTGAAGAAAACCATCAAAAACCCTTTATGTCCTCATGTTAACACTTTCAGCTAGAATGCTGTTATATGTTCCATTTATAATCTTATTTTATGTGTATATATTTTTACACAGTTTTAACCATAATGTACATTTAATTTTGTATCTGTGATATTTGGGTATATGCTTTGTCTATGCTAATACATTATCTTCATAGAGGCTATGACTTTAACTGTTACAAAGATGGTAATTAATTTCATCCTCAATTTTGTAGAAAAAAGTAGGGCCAATATTTTGATTTTCAGTTATTTGATACTAGTGGGATTGAAATTTTTTTCTGTATGTTTGTTTCTTAATCGTGTTTCATCTTATTCTTCATATCTTTTCCTCAATTATATTTTAGGATTTTACTGTTTTCCTCAACTAGTTTCATAGCTTAGTACAGTTATGTAGATATTAGTACCATAAAGTAAGCCCAGTGTTACATTTTATGCAGATATTTAATGTAGACAATGAATAGTAAATCATAGAAGTAGAAAGGAGAGTAATGATCTGGAGAAGAATAAAAACATCAATATAGATGTAGCTGATTTTATAAATCTGTCATGAGCCATCCTTGTTTATGAGCTATCAGTGTCAGTTTAAAATTAACCCAGCCACATTTTTTTTGAAGACTAATTTGGGAAAATTAAACAATTTTAGATGCATATAGTAGTTTCTTTCGTATTCTGTAGGTGCTACTTGAACAATATTATTAAACAGTAATTTTGCATAACTGTGGGCAAATCATTCCTTAAAAAGAATTTTTAACTGCAATTATATTACTTTATTCATAGTTACATGTTCAGATATCGATGATCTGATTGATAAAAAAATAGAGTCAAATATTTGTGTGCAGGGTTAATGTTTAAGTTTGAATAGTATCGAGTGTGCAAACAGTACAGCAAAGATAATGGGTTTATTGCTCACCAGGTTTTCCACCTTTTTACTGTTTTATGTACAGATTGGGGTAAGTTTTAAAAAAATTGTGGAAAACATGTAACATTACATTTATCTTCTTAGCAGTTGCTAAGTGTACAGCTTCATAGTGTGAGGCATATTGATTATTGTGCAATGGAAGAGATAACATTTAAGTGTGTGCTTGTTTTTTTTCAAGTCTACTATGATGACAAGGGAACAAATACAGAAGGAATATGATGCACTAGTTAAAAGCTCAGAGGAGCTCCTCAGTGCATTACAGAAAAAAAAGCAGCAGGAAGAGGAAGCCGAAAGGCTGAGGCATATTCAAGAAGAAATGGAAAAGGAAAGAAAAAGACGAGAGGAGGAGGAGCAGCGTCGCAGAAAGGAAGAGGAGGAAAGGAGGATGTAAGGCGTTTATGCTGCTGTTTTGACCTGCAAGCTTGACCAGAGAGTGGCTTGGTGTTGACAGTGATCAAAGACCATTCTTAAAATTGCATTCTTATATTAGTGAATTAATTTTAGAATAAATTTGAAAATAGAAAATAAGATAATTTTATAACAATTTCTTAAAATGTTATAATTACTGAAAATGATTTTAACTATAGGTTGAGTATCCTCAGTTCAAAAGTCTGAAATCTGAACTGCTCTGATGTGAAATTTGAGTGTTATGTTGGCATTTAAGTTTCATTTAATTTTTTAAACATAATTACTTGTATATACGGATGAGAATCACCGTGATATTTGTGTATATGTGTACAGCATGCCTGGACCACAGCCAGGCCACCACCTTCCGCTCCCTGTGCACCACAGGCCTGTGTAATCACTACTGGGTTTTCAGGTTGACGTTGTTTAAAAAGCTTCTGCGTATGAGAGAGGACATGCAGCACTTGTTTTTCCGTGTCTGGCGTATTTCCTTTAACATAGGGCCTTTAGTCCTTTCCATTTTGTTGCAAACGACATATTTATTCCCTCTGTCCCTCCCTCCTCCTTTCTTTGCTTCCTTCCTTCTGTCCCTCACTCCCTCCCTGCTTCTCCCCTGTTCCATTTTTTTTATTTTTTATTTTTTTATTTTTTGCAGTACTGAGTATTGAATCTAGGGCCTTTACACTGAGTGATATCCTCAGCCACTTTACAAATACTTTTTATTTTGAGACAGGATCTCACTAAGTCATTATGTTGCCCAGGCTGGGCTCGAACTTGGCTATTCTCTTGCCTCGGCCATAGGCATGCATCACCATGGCTGTTGTCTTCTTCATGATGGAATGATATTCCATTGTGTGTATATACACACACCGTATTTTTCTTACCCATTTGTCTGTTCTTGGGCATCTAGGCCAATTCCGTATCTTTCCTCTGAATAGTGCCACAGTAAGCACAGACATACAAGTGTCTCTTTTAAAAGCCAATTTCATTTCCTTTGGATATGTACCCAGGAATGGGATAGCTAGATAGTATGGTAGTTCTATTTTTAGTTTTTAGGGTAGCCCTCATATACTGATTTCTATGGTAGCTATTCTAATTTACATTCTTCAGTAATAGTGCATGATTTCCTTTCTCTCCACATCATTACTAGCATTTGTTATTTTGTTTTTCATAGTGGCCTTTGTAACTGGGGTAGGGTAGTATCTCATTGAACTTTTGATTTGCATTTCCCTGATGGCTAATGATACTGAGCATTTTTTCATATACTCATTGGTCATTTGTGTTTCTTCTTTTGAGAAGTGTTTTCAGATCATTTGTCCCTTTTAAAATTAGATTACTTTGTTGTTGAGTCTTTATACATCCTGGATATTAAATCTCTCTTAGGTAAATAGCTGGTAAGTATTTTCTCCCATTCTGTGGGTTGTTTCTTCAGTTTGTTGGTTCTTCTGCTATACAGAAACTTTTTAATGTGATATGATCCTAATTATCTACTTTTGTTGCCCTCCTTCCCATCTTTTGGAGTCTTCCAGAAAATCAGTGCCTGTACTGGTATCTGGAAGTGTTTCCTCACCTTCTCAGAGTTTAAGGTCTTGTGTTGATCTATTTGGAGTTGATTTTATTTTTTCTAAGACATGAGGTAGGCGTCAAGTTTTAGTGTTGTGCATGTGGATGTTCAGTCTTTGCAGCACTGTTTGTTAAAGGGGCTGTCTTTTCTCCTGTGACTATTTTAGCACTTTTATTGAAAATCAACAAAATCTGACTTTTGATGTATGGATTATTGTATTTCTAGATTTCTCTGTTCTATTTTTCTGTCTAGTTGTTTTGTTTTTTGTTTGAGACAGGGTTTAGCTATGTAATTCAGGCTGACCTTGAACTCTGTGCCTCTAATTTGGGGTGATCCTTCTGCCTCAACCTTCTGTGTACTGGGATTACACACATGTGTCGTAGTGAGTTATTGTGATGTTCCTTCCTGCTTTGCTTTTTTTGAACAAGATTGCTTTGACTATTCAGGGTCTTTTGTGCTTCCATGTATGTTTTATAGTTGTGTTTTATGATTCTGTGAAGAATGTCATTGGTGTTTCAGTGAATCTGCAGACTACTTTGAGTAGTCTGGACATTTTAACTATATTGTTCCAATCCATGAAAATCCATCTCAAAGTTGTTTTCCATTTTGTTCTTCAGTGTTTAGTATTTTTTCATTGTAGGAGTCTTTCACTTGCATAAAATTTACTCTTAGGTATTTAATTTCTTGTGTGGCTATCCTGTGTAGAATTGCTTTCATGATTTCTTTCTCAGGAATTCATTATTGGTATGTAGAAAAGCAACTGACTTTTTGTGATTTTGTATCTTGCTACTTTACTGAATTCACTTATCAGTTCTCATAGTCCTTGGGTAGAGTCTAGGTTTTTCTATGTATAGAATCATGTGATCTGCAAACAAGGATGATTTGACTTTTCCCTTTCCCGTTTGTATGCCTTTTATTTCTTTCTCTTGCCTACTTGCTCTGGCTAAAGTTTCTGGTAGTACATTTA
The DNA here is from genome assembly GCA_004363535.1 of Dasyprocta punctata. Lineage (NCBI taxonomy): Eukaryota > Metazoa > Chordata > Mammalia > Rodentia > Dasyproctidae > Dasyprocta > Dasyprocta punctata. The sequence continues at coordinate 7,559 of RJWM01022680.1, forward strand.
ATAAGAGCAGCAAGAGTTCCTGATTTTAGAGGAAATGCCTTAAGGTTTTCCCAATTATTGTGCTATTGGCTACGGGTTTGTCATATGTAATCTGACTTTTTGATTTGAACTTTTTGGATTTGTCATATATATCCTGGAAAAGTATAAGAAAATATTTCAAAGTTAAAAAAAAAACTTGAAATCTGAAATGTTTCTTAGCGCAAACACTTCAGACTTCATATGATCTGAGTTTTGATTAGCCTCTTAAACCAGGGGCTGCCTTAATTTTTTTTTTTAAAGAAATGACCTGTTTATTATCTTATAACATAGAACAAGGTGCTTGTACTTTTCTAGAATCTTAAAACTAGTAACATTTTGGAAGAGTCCCATGATAGGGTAAAGAGAGTGAATATAAGTTGTCTCGTTGGAGAGGGAGGAGAAGGAATTATTATAATTAAGATCTTGCAGGTAGGCTTTGTAACCAACTTCATCTAGAATCTATTTGTTTGATTTGAGGATTACTGTCAATAGAATTAGAGATCGTATTTTATTCCGAATAAGTCAATAATGTATGTGTCCTACAGATGAATTTATTAATAGTTAATTTACCTAATGAAGACTTTCTTATTTGCTGTTAAATCTGAAGAACTTTCGGGATTTTTTTTTAAAGGAAGCTTGAAATGGAAGCAAAGAGAAAGCAAGAAGAAGAAGAAAGAAAGAAAAGGGAAGATGATGAAAGACGTATTCAGGTATGCACTTGTAGAGCTGAATTTCTATCAAAATACAATCTACACAGTTATTTTAAAAAGTGAAAGTCAGGTTTTGATTTGCTAGCTAAACTATCCCCCTCTCATTCCATGGGCCAGACAGTTTCTGAAGTGGTTCTGGGGATGGGACTTTGGAGGTAGAGACCTGAGTTCACATCTGGGCTCTGTCATCAGTGGCAACTGAGGCAGTCACAGTGGGCAACCATGAGCCGCAGTTTTTCTCTGTGCATGGGAATAAATAAAAGTTACCTGTTAAAGCATTTGGCATAGTGCCTAATTCAGTAAATATTAGTATTTTTATATCTATGGGGAAGTCAGGTAAATACTTAGAATATAATTTTTATGTTTTAAGATGTTTTATAACTGTAGATACTGGTATTAATATGAAGGATAAAGATATTTTCTCCACTCCCAGCTTTTACAAAGTCCATTTCTGGGAATAACTGATCATGCATTTGGGTTTCTGATTGTGTAGGCTTTCATTGTATGTCCTTCAGCATAGCCAGCACCCTAACTTCCTGATGTTTGTTGTGTGGGTGTTGGTGTTAATTCAGCACTGAGTGTCCTCTTGTCATGTTTGATACGCCTTCACGATAGTCCCAGGAGTTAGGGTTTCTCTATATTCTCTTACTTTTGGGAAAATGAAATTTTCATGATATAGAAGAAAATGGGGACTGGAGAGATTTACAAGGAACCTGTATGAGGCATGAAGATTTCTGTTTATTTTAAGTAAAATGGGAGCGAGCAAGTACTGAGTGAAGGGCTCTTTGTGAACTGCTTTCTGGCCTCGGCAGGCAGAAGTGGAGGCGCAGCTGGCCAGGCAGCGCGAGGAGGAGTCCCAGCAGCAGGCTGTCCTGGAGCAGGAGCGCAGGGACCGGGAGCTGGCCCTGCGCATCGCCCGGAGCGAGGCGGAGCTCATCAGCGACGAGGCCCAGGGAGACGCGGTGCTGCGCAGGTACTGTGCACCCTCTGCTTTCTTCCCCTCGTCTCCCTGTGAAGGGGGGGAAGAGAGATTCTACTCCTTCGCCCCCCGTATATTTGAGGTTAATTCATTTCAAAATTATTTTATCTATGTTGGTATCCAAATGAATCAGATAATTGATTTTTCATCAAATTGGCTAAACTCTTGAAAAGTAAAATGGCAGAATTTCAGTTGAGTGCTCTGTTAAGAAAATATTTCAACTTGTACTCTGAAATTGTCTAAAGAGTATGTATGCTGGGTAGATACCTGATTTCTGAGTGTAGTACTTAACACTGAGATAGAAATTAATGCAGTTTAATATATTTGAGGTTAGGATTCTATTTTAACTTGAGGAAGAAGTTACCCCCAGTGTAAATGAATTTCCTTTCCTAGAAGGGAGGTTTATCACATTGAAATATTTTGACTTCTCAAATTTCTGAATTATCTAAACATTATAGGAGAGCAGAAAGAATATAGAATTTCTTATTATTTTGTATAAAGTTATAGGAAAAGTTTTAATATTTTTCATTTAAAAATTTAGACTATAAACTGGGTGTGGTGGTGCATGCCTATAATCCTAGCACTTGGGAGGCTGAGGCAGGAGGATTGTTGTGAGTTCCAGGCCAGTCTGGGCTATGTAGTGAGTTCAAGACCAGCCTATACTACAAGTGAGACCCTGTCTTAAAATAGAACAAAACAAAACAAAAATTTGGAATATGGAAGCAGTTATTTTGACTTTTTGGGGGCAGGCAGTACTGTGGATTGAACTGAGCCTTTGGACTGAGCTACATCCCAAGCTTTTTAAATTTTTAAAAAAAATTTTGACATAAGGTCTCTTAGTCACTAGGTTGTCCGAACTAGGCTTGAACTTGTGATCCTCCTGTCTCAGCCTCTCAGTGTGCTAGAATTATAGGTATGTGCCACCATGCTCACCTAGTTTGATTTTTTTATTTGTAAAAAGAAAGTAGAACTAATTTTTAGAGTTCCTTTATGTAGATATATGTGCTGTGTATAGACTGATTTATGACAAAAAGGCCAGGCATGGTGGTGCATATCTGTAATCTCAGCACTTGGGAAGCTGAGGCAGAAGGATTGCTGCAAGTTTGAAACCAGCCTGGGCTACATAGTGATTGCAAGGGCAGCCTAAATTACAGAGCAAGACCCTGTCTCAAACCCCAAAAACCGTAGAAAAAAACAAAAACAACTCCAGTATTATTGAATTACAGCTACTAGAGGGAGTAATTTCCTTTCACAAAAAAAAAAAAATCCTGGATTCAAATTATAAAGCAGCTGCAATTCAAATTGTTAGATTTCATTAGCTGAAAACATAGATGGGGAGGAAAAGGGTGTGTTAAGTTGCCGTCACACATTTTTCTAGGGAGTGATGACCTGAGAGTCTCTGGAGTCTGCGTTATGTAAGAAAGGGTGTCGTGCTGTAACTGAACTGACTAGGCCAGTGCAAGCGAAGGTATTACAGCTCTCAGCTCTTGAATTTGTGTCCAGTACTTGGGCTCTTCACTAATATCTCAGTATTATTGGGCTTTTTGGCCCCACCGTGGCTGTTGTCGGTTCCGCCTTGCTGTTCCTCTTGTTCCCCTACCCCATGACGGCTGCCAGTGCCCTTTTCGTTGGTGCCGGCAGCCAGGCCAGGCGCCTGAGGCGGCTCCCTGGGGTCTGAGCGGGAGCACGGCAGCTGGCGCCTGCTGCTCTGCCCAGAGATATGTACACGAGGCGTCTCTGGTTTGCACTGCCGAGCTTGCATGCATGTGATTGAAGCCGTGAGCTCACATCCCGTGCCTTCCGCAAGTTGTGCCCGAGTCCCTGGTTGTCTTCAGGAAGGTGCGCTTGTCTCCAGGTGGCCAGTCCTTCGAGAGTGCGGGGGGGGGGGGCAGGCGTTGAGAACTTTACATGCCAGTGTCGGGTCACCTGTGCTCCACTTGAGCAGAATGATTAGGTCGCAGGAGCACCTAAGTAATGAGGTATTCAGGCCATCGCCCCTGGAAAGACAAAAGCGTGAGTCCGAGTTCCCCTGTGCGCTGGCCCGGGGTCCTGTCATCCTCGCCGATTCTGGGTGCTTCTAAGCCCCTTCCCTTCTCGTGGTGGTTTTATGCTCCATGCCACAAGCATTAGTACTTCATTCTGAGGGTGACAGATACTCCATCTTCGCTAGTTCTGTCTTAGTCTGTGGGCTGTAACTAAATGTTCTTGAATATTTACTTTACTTTTACTTTTGTTAGCACTGAGTTCTTTCAATAACACGTGTGAATGCTAATTCTCTAAGGAAACCTGTTAGAGGTGAGGCCGCTCTTGGGTTCTGTGATGTATTAATGCCTGTTGATGGATTCTGCTTCAGTAAAAAATTGTAAGTTTACTTTTTCAGCTTGGAGTCCTGTCACGTAACTTCTAAGTAAGAATTATTTCCCACATATGTAATATGATTTAAAATGTAATCTTAATCAATTAACCTGATCCTTGATGAAAAGCAATGATATACAATTACCTGAAATTACACATTAATACCCAGATTCTTTTAAGAATGACTCTCAGTATATGAAGTTTCCAATCTAGATATACTTGCTCTTTAATTTTTAACTGAACATCTTTAATTTATTCTTTTATAATAATTATAATTAATAATTTATAATATTTGTAAGATTTTTAAAATGTATCAAAATTCTGAATGATTTTGTGTGAATTAGAGGTGATTGAAGTTTTTAAATCATTGAGTAAAGTAATTATAACACCATAAATTTACACAGTCCAGATTTTTACAATTCAGTGTTGCTCATGATATTAACTGAAATATATTCTTTCCACAGAAATGATGGAACAAGACCCAAAATGACACCGTATGTCATCTCCCTTTACATTTTTAAAAATAGATTGTGGATAATTTGGAGGGAGAAGTAGTTTTTTTCTGGGAGTAAATTTTAGGTTATTTCCTTTTTAAAAAAAGAATAAGATAACTCATTTATTGTCTAGGGGTAATGTTAAGTGCTTTATTACGGTAGTTTGTGACTTGGTTTCCTTTTTTGTGTTGTCTTTCTTTAAATTTTAATACTAGCTTGTCTTACATGTTTTTAACTCTCCCTTACCTTGCATCTGTATAGCAGCAGGTGTGGAGGAATAAATTAGAATAAGTAATATACTTAGTTTTCAGTATATATGATAGTTAATTCTACTACTATCTAAAGTAGATCATAATCTTGTTACCTTTTTGTATGTAAATCTTCCCACGGAGATAGAATCCTATAAGATTTAGAATATAAATAAAATATATTTTATACATAAATAAAATATTTTGGAATATATGTAAATCTGAATTTTGACAGTTTTAAGGACTCCACTGTAATCTTTGTAGTGATGATGCTGAACTCTCAGACAAGTACCAATGAAAATACTTTATAAATGATATAAACTATGTAAATACAGTAATTCTCTCCAAAAGTACACACAAAGGAGAAATAAAAAGATTTTTTTTTTTCGAGACAGGGTTTTACTGTGAAGTTCAGGCTGGTCTTGAACTCATGTTGTAACCCACGCTAGCCTCAAACTCACAGTGATGATCCTCTTGCCTCAGCCTCCTGAGTTCTGGGATTACAGGCATGTGCCACCACACCTGGCACTAAAGAGAGCATCTTTCTTTTTTTTGGGCAGTACCGGGGCTCAAACTCACAACCTCATGCCTGCCCAGCAGACACTTAAGCCACTGAGCCAAACTCCTGGCCCTACTTTTTTCGAGACAGGGTCGCACTATGTAGTTCAGACTGGCCTTGCTCACGTTGTAGCCCAAGCTGGTCTCGAACTCTTCTTACCTCAGCATCCTGAGTGCTGGGATTAAAGGCGTGCACCACCATGCCCGGCTGAGATCATCGTTTATAATGCAGTATTAGTTTACTTTGGTATAAAAGTGCTTGTGAATTGCAGCAGAAGATGTAGTCAGATATACTGTATTCATACGTAGACTCACTGTGAGTGCTATAGCTACAAATGAAAACTGATTCAGGAGTGTTGTGTTTGGTGCTCAAATGCTATGACTTGTGAATAATTCTTTTGTATGTCCCAGACTACTAAGTATAGATTGCCTCTCAGTTACACAGTGTTTGCATTCTGAGAAAAGCTGTATTAAAACTATGCAAAAAACATGCTTTGTTTACATGTAAAGCTTTGTTGACATGTAAAATATTTATTTATATATGTTTTTTACCTTTATATGTCTGGCAGACATGTTAAGATACGTAGATTATGGGACAGTTCTTCCTATGCAGGACATTTAGAATTCCTGATCCACACCTCAGCACACACCAAGAGCACACTCCCACATCGGTACCTCAGCAGCACCAGAACTTTCTAAAGTATCCATGAGTAGGCACTGCTTCTCCTGTCTCCATTAGAGCTACTGCTTTATAGTTACCATTTGAGCTTCAATTAAGTAAGTCTTGCAGCAGTGTCTGATATGAAATTGTGAGTGTTTGCATATAGTTCAGTAAAATCAAAAGGAGAAAAGCACCTAGAGGTGCAGGGGCTATTCTGCTGAGGGAGCAGAGTGTAGCGTGTTTGGTGCAGGCGAGGTTCTGGTGCCACAGGGTCAGTTGGGATGATGAATCCGTAGGGAGGGCAGTCCTTTGGAGGGACCAGGCACATGGAAGTCAGCGAAAATCAGCAGAGCAAGTGCAAAGAGCTTTGCACAGCTGCTTGGCTCCTTGGAACCCAGCTGTGGGAAAATGAATGGAGGAGGCTTTAAGAGAGTGAGAAAGAGAGAAATCATGAGGTGGGATGATGATAAAAGTAAGATGCTTCCAAAAGCATTGTGAATTGGAAAGTTAGAAAACTCTTGAGACACTAGTAAACTTCAAGAGATTGCTTGATGGGTATATTGCTTAAAAGATAATTTTTAGTAGATGGTATTGGTGTGTGTTTTGTTTGTTGTTCTTTCTCATCAGTTTGGAAAGATTACTTTTTCTGACTGTGCTTGCTTGGATAGACCAGCGTTCATTATAAGGAAAGCAGAATGGGGGACTGCTGCTTCCTTAATCGGACCAGCACCTGGCGGGCATCCACGGAGCTGCCCAGCGGCAGACATGCCCATCTCCTGTCCTTGTGGTGGTTACCACTTTGTAAGGTTTTGAGGTTACTAGAGTCTGATTAATAGGATGAAGGAGAAGTGATTAATTACAAAGGAGAAGAGTAAAAGCTAGACAAATAAAATAATTAACTTAATTAAAGTTCAGGAACACAATGAAACTGACTATTTTACAGGATTAAGCAAATATTGAGACAAGTTACCCTCTCCTGGGTAATAAAAAAAAATGTTTTTGTGTTTTGGAAAATATTTATCCTTGGAAGTTAAAATACATCTTTTACTTAACAAGTGTTTGCATTGATTTTTCTTTTCTTTTTTAAAAACATGCTTTGGTTTGGAATTTTAGAGCTTTGAATACATCAAATTCTTATTTAAACTCTGACACTGTGAAAGACATCAGTGTGGTTTACCACTGTCATGTTTTATCTAATTAATATTTACTAAGCAGCTCTGGTGCAGAAGTCCTTGTGTAGAATCCACATCCTGCCAGATTTCTGGTTTGGATTTAGAATGTGCTATATGTATTCTCTACATAAAAAAAAAATATATCACAGAAACAGAGTGACTTTCATGGTATTTTCTCTAAAAGTTCTCACTGCCAAAATAGAAATGCATTCAAATAATTTTCACTATTAGACAAAAATTTTGCCATTTTTTTGATAGATTTGTTGAAAAGTATACCATAGGCTTTAACAAAGTAAGATGACTGTGAATGCCTAATGAATTAATAAAATAAAATGTTTATTATACTTTAGGTGTTTTAAGCAATTTGTGCAGTCCACTTTTCATATAACTATGGTGTGTTAATCATTTTTCTTACAGGGAACAAATGGCCAAAGAAATGTCAGAACTTTTGTCTAGGTTAGTGCATTGTGTTTGTGGAACTATGTTCACCCCAAAATCATATTTTAAAATCGCTGTTGATTATTTGGAGTAGAACCTGTTATATAAATAGCCCACTCTTTCCACGTAAATTTTGTGTAAGAAATGTCACTTCCCTCCTACCATCCTGCCATAGAAAAAGATAGAAAACAACATTCCTGAAAAATCGGTATTCCTCAGTGGGGATATTATTGACACTTTGGGCAGACGCTGCCTCAGGGTGCTCCTGTGTGGATTGTCATGGGTTCACTGGGTCGCCCAGTTCGGCACGGGCCTCTCCCCGTCCTGGCAGACCTCCACTGTGGCGGGCAGCCCTGTGCCTCATGGATGGGGAGGAGAGGGAAGAGTGTGGCCACCCATGGCCTGCGCCCCACAGCCCTCTTTAAAAACCACTGGTGTCAGCTGAGTTCCCAAAGCATGTATGTGACTTCCTGGCAGGATCTGGTCCATTTCCTTTATAAGTGGGTGTCAATAAGTAACATCTTAATTGTCACTTTCAGAGTTACAAGTTAATTAAAAGTGTGAAAGTAGTTTTAGAAACCAAGTCAATTTTGCTATTGCTTTTCTTATTTACATGATTGTTTATGGCGCAAGCTTAATAATCAGTAAATTACACTTTACTTTGCTGTTTTAATAGCTCCAGAGATGAGGGCAGAGGAACATTTGAACACACTGTCTTCATGTGCTGCTTCTGGTGCTGAGTGTGGTTTTTAGCAGGTGTATTTTTGTTTGAAGTAACGTTAGTGAAAAGCTAGTGCTATTAAAATGATATTTTAAGCAATAATAATTTGGATTCAATTTTTTTTAAAAAATGCATATTCTGGCAATTTGTAAAACTGTATATTATGTAAATCAACTTTCCCTTTCAAGAAAAAGACAAAACAACAACAAAACCCATAATTTTCAGCTGTTGTCCTAGAAAAGCTTCCTGGGAAGAGATGGGGAAAAAAAAGAAAAAACTTTTTTTGGTCAGTTGATTGAATGGCAGTTTAAGATATAGAAAAGAAAAAAAGAATATTTGAATAGATGTTGAAGCATGCTTTATCGTTAAAGAGTAACAGCACTTGCTGACACACAGCTGGCTTTTTTGAACAAAGCAATTAAGAATAAAAGCTACATGGAAAATTGCCAGTCACACAGCTTATGAAAAGTATAGATTCTGCAGTAAACCTAAACCAAATTTTAACCATAGAAACACAGGAAGTGCTAAAGGGCCACACATTCTTGTTTAGCTAGTCTTGTATGTAATAAACAGTTACGTTAAATGGAAGTACTGTATGCAGTGTGAAATACGCTATTTTTATTCTCTAAAATGAAAGCACACACAAGCCTTTTAAAGAGGCAAAGATTGCTTATTTACTTCATTTTACGCTTAATATTGAAAATAACTTCCATTGCTTCAGGAAGACCTAGCTCCAAATTTAGTTTTTCTGTAACATTAGTCATATTAAATAATCTGTATCTTGACTGTTTGCCAGGATTGATGTTCTCTTTCAAAATATAAAGTCATAAAAAATATGGTTATTTCCAAGTAGTATATTTCCCTTTATGAGGAAGAAAATGTTTTTGAGGTAGTAGGCAATGGAGGCGACTTTCCTTGTGTTTTATCTGTGAAGCAGTGTTTTATTCTTCAGTACTTAGTTGTTTTAATATTTGAGTCTCCTCTTATTTTGAAATCTGGTGCGCTTATTAAATTTTTTATGTGTTGCATTGAGCTTAAAAATCTTGCAACTGTATCCTAAGTTTCTGTCATGTGCAAAGTGTAATCTTTTGCTGAAAAATAATGTGCATTATTACAGAGAAGAAATTATTGACATATCTTTTGATGAGTGATCTCAGAGTGCATAAAACCCCGGTCTGATCCTGAGTGGCACAGCTGTGGCCAGTTGAATGTGTTGAGCCCTGCAGGTGTTTGTCTTTCTCTTTCTTCTTGCGGATACTCTTCCTCCACAGGGAGGGATGGAACCTTTGACCTTTGAGCTCACTCTCGTGAGCCTGGTGGCCTCTTCCCATAACATGCTAGTGGTCATACTGTGACTCATTGAGTAGGGGGCTGCGGGTTGTCTGCTGCTTGACTCTCCTGTGTGTCTCTTGACTCCAGTGGGCCCTGCGGCCTGTCCTATGGGCTCTGGTGCCGTGGTCGCAGTGAGCCCACCCACAGGTGCAGCCTGTGAACAGTCTGATGCCCGGGAGGTTCCAGGCCAGCAGTGTGTGTGGGCCGTGGCTGTCCCGTGTCTGCAGACGGTCGCACTCTGAGCCCTGATGGCTCAGAGATGAGCCATTGCAGGGCGTGCTGCTCATGCTCTTTCCCGTCTGCTGAGGATTTCTCTCTTGATTTTGAAAAATACATATAAGGGTATTTTTTAAACTTTAAATGTTTGTATTTAAACAAATCTGGGGGAAGTCCACGACACTGTTGATATAAAACCTAATGTGGTTATCAGTTGGCACACTGTAAAGTTTCAGTTTACCTGTGCATCTTTTAGTACACTTTTTTTTTTTTTTGGTGGTACTGAGGAAACTCAGGGCCTTGTGCTGTACCACGAAGCTACGCCCCAGCCCTTGTACCATTCTTAATCGCATCTGTCAAAACTTACATTTTTCTAGTAATTATTTCCAGTTCTCAAACTAACTTACACTTTCCTGCTTCTCTAGTCAGTGTTTCACTCATGTTTCCAGTTTCAATATGTAAAACTATGTAATAATTACAGAGGCCCTGCTGTGCAAGCCACCAAGGCCGCTGCTGGTACCAAGAAACATGATCTTAGCAAATGGAAATACGCAGAACTCCGTGACACCATCAACACGTCCTGTGGTGAGTGTATGGCGGGGAGGAAAGGCAGGAAGGGTCACACTGATTTTTACTCTTCTCTTTTTCTTTTTTCGGCTGTGCCGAGGATTAACCCAGAGCTTCATGCATGCCAGATAAGATGTCACTGCTGAGCTGTACCCCTTACACAGGGTCCATACTGATCTGTCGTAAAATAAATACCTAGATTGGAGTGGCATGTATGTAAATTAGCTTAAGCCACTCTTAACTTGTTTCCTTGAAATGAGGGCACAGTTTATTCACAAAACCAAGAGAAAGACATACTTATTAAAATTAAATGCATTTTGCTTATTCCTTACCAACGTCAGAGAAGAGGAGTTACTACAGACTGGACTGGGCCAGAGTTATGACTGCCCTTCTGATAGTACTCGTAATAGTTTAATACCTACTATATCTGAATCTTTTGACCTGTGAATGCAGAGTTACAAACAGCAGTGCAGTCATTTCCTTTTAAAGCTGTTTTTCTTTCAACAGAACAGTTGTGTAAAAGTATATTCAGGAGATCCCGTGTAGTTATGTTCTTGTTGAAATCACAGTGTTGGAATTCAGGGTGCTGACCAGGAACAAAAACATCATAAATGTAATTTCTCACCATGTTCTCTTTCACCCTCACCGTGTCTGCCTAATTGTAAACAACAACCATAGAAACAATACCAGAATCTGGCTTGTATTTGGGTACAGTGACTTTTTATTCTATTGTTAATCTTCCTGATTCTCCGTATTTAGAAGACTTGTTTAGTCCAGTCTTCTGTGGAACAAATGATACGATAATGTTAATGTTTGAAAACAATGCCCTGTAAATATAAAAGATAATTTTATAAAGTGCTCCTCTTTATAAGTAACTCGATTTTGTACTATCAGCTAAAAACAAAAACTTCATATATATTTATACCACAGAATAATTACGTTAGATGAATAAATTAGGATGTTAATTTTTTTGTGTGTGTGTGTCTCTTTCTGTGTAATCAATAGATATTGAGCTTCTGGCAGCTTGCAGAGAAGAATTTCATAGGAGACTAAAAGTGTATCATGCTTGGAAATCTAAGAACAAGAAGAGAAATACTGAAACAGAGCAACGAGCTCCAAAGTCTGTTACTGATTATGGTAAAAACAAATCTGTACTTTTGAATGTTCTAAAGTCTATGTGTATAATATATGTAGCTATTCACAAGATATTTGGGTAAAATAGTCAATATAAATTTTTTGTGTTGTAGACTGTAATCTGTTGAACCTGATAGAACCATTATGATCTGTCTTTTATAGTATATTTCTGTCGAGTGTGTTTTTAAAGTCATATTTATTAATATATATTGAATTTACTTGTTAAATTTTTTTTTGCCTGTAATGAAGAGGTTGTACAGTATTGCTATAAGTACATAGTTTTACTTACACATACAAACACCCCCACAGACATACACACATCAGGAATACATGTGAAAATGTAAAGATTACTATGATTTTTTTAACTTAGTATGAAATGAGTTTTACTATGCAAATGAGTATTTTTATACTTGCCAAAAGGATATTGTTTTAATTTTTCCTTCTTCTTGAGCTTATTTTCGTGTCACATATTGGAATATGTCCCTTTTTATATGTAGGCATAAGCCTTCTGACTGCCCCCAGAGTAGCATTACAGCCTGGAAAAGGGAAGGACTTATTTCATGGGCTTTCTGTTTGTGCTCCCAGCCTTTGTTCAGAAGGGTTCCCTGCAAGCATTACTGTATAACAGTGTGAAAACACAGGCATGAGAAATGTTACCTGGGTTCAGACTACAGTTTTGTCTGGCCCATGATCTGAGTTTTAAACTGGGATATTGTTATGCAAAAGGCCAAGTATGTACTTGAAATTGGAAATGGAGGAAACTGATATAATGTAGTAAAAGTGGCACAAGCTCCAACATTAACTGAGAATACCTGTCATATATGATCTTTAAAGCAGTAACTGGAATTTTATTTGTTCATCTTGCTACTTTTATACTGTCATAATTACTAACAATTCCAGTTAACAAGAAGGTGCCAACAGGTTTAAGGTCTTTTTTTAAGGGGTACGTTCTCAATTCTTGACAGTGTAGTTTACTAATAATGTAGGACCCAAGTTCATTTAGAAAATAAGCTTTTGGCTATATTTTGCTTTTTCACAATCTTCAAATAAATGAAAGATTAATTGAGTTTTAATTCAATGGTAAAATGTCAATATTTCTGAGTTGTTGCAGAGAGTGGATTTAGGGCAGTACTGTTTTTAATGAGGAAGGTTTGGGGGGCAGAGATTGGTCAAGCAGTGGCCTCAGGCAGCGTGTAACCCTCCCGAGGAGCTGGTAGAGACCACTGTTGGAAGCCGACTGAGCCCTGTGACCAGCACTGTCTTTTTCTGTTTAATTTTTTCCCCCTGTGCATTGAAGATGATTGGATGAGTCTTTTACTTCTTCTTTGAGTGCGTGCTAAGTGTCTGCCATAATTTGTTTTGTAAAGAAGTAGCCGTGGACCCTTCTTTTAAATATGATCTTTTTTGTAGTAAATGTAATTAGTATCTTTAACCTGACAAACTTTCCTTGTATTGTATTTGAAAATGTATCCATCTGCATGATCCTACTTCTTAAAACAAATAGACACTTGTATTTTATTTTTGTATTTTTAAACCAGTCTTTGATGCATGTACATCTAATTTTGCCCCAGAAGATGCAGATAGTATGTGGCTCACTTAATTGATACAAGTAGTGTTTCCTTTCATAATTCAGTAAGGGGGAACAAAAGAATAGATTAAGAAAATTTTCTAAATCACATTCAAGAGTTTGTATAAATTTAGGAGTTTGATGTGATCACTATCGATATTTTGCTGGCCTTCAGATTATTTCATGATGAGCTAGGATAAAAATCTTAATTTCTGTTTATTACTTAATCTTGATTTTCTTTGTATTTTTTTCCATATATAATTCAGTCTGATACGGGAACATAGCCAAAAAGAAAAGCAGTGGGCCTCTAGGTGCTCACTGGCTCAGTTGAGGAAATTCTGTATTTAGCTGATGTCTACCGGGGCAGCTAAACACTCTGTGAAAGAAACTGTTACGTAGTCTAATATTTAGAAGGATTAGAATTCATTCTTTGAGAAAGTAGTGTAAAATAAAATGTAACCTGTTGTTATTGATGATGAGAACAGTTCCTGAGGCAGTAGTGGCAAATTCTAGTGATGAGGACACCCCGGACCATTCCTGGAGCCCTGAAGTAGCTCGCATCTCATTTACTGCAGAAGGAGATTTTCAGAAGTAATATGTGGAGCGATGGCAAATTACTCAATAAATGTTTATCATATTTAATTGCTTAAAGTAATGGTTTTAGAAATAGTCTTTTGTTTCCAGACTAAGCATATAAAAAGTTGAAAAAGATACTGTGTCTATTAAGTCACTTGTGTTAAGGTTTTGTTTGGATATTACAGTGTCCCAAAATTACAAATTAAGTATACTTTTCATATTTTGGTCCTCTTCACATGTGCCTCAAACATGGTTCCCTAAAACATGAATTGAAGTAGCCCTTTTTTAAAAAATTAGAAAGCAATACCTACTTGTAGGTAATTCTAAGAATATTTGACTGTTGACTAGGGTATTTACTTATTAGTCACCACCTCAATTGATGGAATGGCTTTATGAATAGAAACTGCTCAGAAACGACTTTGGCATTTTTATCTTCAACATAAAATATTTGTTCACAGATTTTTCACCATTTTTGAACAATTCACGTAAGTCAATGGGTGGTAACTCATGAGCTAACTGGAAATGGGTTAAATACTTTGTAAAGTACTAACTTCTGTTAAACATTGTTTTGCTACAATTTTAAGTGGAATTGTAGTACGTTAAATTGGCTTATCTGTATGAAGATACATTTTAACTTGAGATGATGCTTTTATTTGAATCAATCCAAAGTATATATTTAGAACGAAATCTAAATTCTGTTGTTTTTTCAAATTCCTTTTAAAAATAACTAGTATTTTAAACTGTGAGTGTACACAATTCTTATTGTAGCAAGACTCTTACGTTAATGTAGCAGCTGATCCTGAGAACAAAGACTAACTTTTAGGTGTTGGTTTCAGACACTTCATTTTCAAATACTGATGGTATCTGTGTTTCTAACCAAAGAAATTTGAGTTTTGTATGGTAGTATGGAAATTTTTAATATTGAGAAGAGGAGATTATTTTATTACTTTAGTGGCTTCATATGAAGCACATTCTTCTGTAATTTAGAAGCTTTGAGTAACTTTGGTATTCAGTAAATTTCATCTGGAATCAGTTGAGCAGTAATGATTTGATATAGTGCCGTATACTGTACACTAGCCAACTTGTTTGGCCTACTTTTTTGTTTGTTTGTTTGTTTTGTTTTGTCTTTTTGAGGCAGAGTTTCACTACGCCGCAGTTCAGGCTGGCCTGGAACTCACTTTGTAGCCAAGGCTGGCCTCGAACTTGCAGCAATTCTCCTGCCTCTGCCTCCTGAATGCTGGGATTACAGGCATGCACCATCATGCCCGGCTCTGGCCTACTTTTTAAAATATGTCTGATAATTTATAAGGCTATGTTTGAAACAAATTTTGTATTCTTAAAAGATAGTACAATTGGATATGAAAGCAAGTTGTTTAGGTAAGTTTCAAGCTTTTTTTTTTTGGTACCAGGGATCAAACTCACAACCTCGTGTTTGCCAGGCAGGTGTTTGTGCCGCTGAGCTAAATCCCCGGCCAGTTTCAAGCTTTTAAGATCTGTATTTTTAAAGTTTTCCAGATAGATACTAGTTTCTAGTCTTCCTTAACGTTTCCATTCTTCATTTAGGAGAAAAGCGTGTTAAAGACTTTGCTTGGTTTTTAAATTTTGTCAAGTAACAGGAGCCCATTATTTTAAAAGAAAAAATAGGCTAATTAAGGAATGACTGTCAGTGTTATAGTTAATGTCCAATCAACTGAATGTTAAATTCTAGTTCTTAAGATGGAGGAAAATTTAAAAAAATCATCTTTGAAGGTTTTAATGTTGAGTATTTTCAGTAAAGGTCATTTTAAAAACAGCGTACTCTCTGAGCTGTATGTAGCTTTAGGGAAGCAGGAACAAAAGGTAAATAAATACATCTCTCGATATGCTGAAGGTGATGCGGGTTTGTAAAATCACTAACAAAACTGGCTTCTTCTACTTTCCTAGGTATCTGTGGCTTTGCTGATTGTCATTGCTTTCTCTAATTTGCAAAGTAATAAATTCAACTGTTACAGCCCTTTTGCTCTTTCTAGGTGTAGAAAGTAGAGTAAGAGTATTTTCATTCTTTCAGTATTTACAATTTCTTACAAAAACCATGTGGCTATTCTTGTATCCTATATGAAAGTTATTATATAACTTTTCATTGACGTACTTTGATTTCCATACTGAGATTCTTGAAACTGCAGTAAATGATTGGTGTGTTTTTACACTTGTGTGTATAAAGGGTATTAAACAGGCTTCCCAAAATTATGCTACTAATGATGTAAAATCGTTGCTCCAGGGAAATGTTTACTTTTGCAGATAAAACAAAAACTCAATTTTTCAGTCATGAAAATTGAGCAAAGGATAAAAGATTGCTATGAGTGGAATGCTTAGTATAGTACTTGGAGGAAAGCAGGGACTTTTCTTCCCTGCTGACAAAGAGAGTGTTAGACCTTTTCCTCTTATTTCAGTGGATTTTATTCCAGAACTACTCTGATTTTGACATAAGCAAGCATGTTTGAGGGAGAGTTCATGCTTGCTATTATAGATTTTATTTGATCATGAGCTTGTCTGTTATTAATAGCTGTGTTATTTTGGCCACTTAAAATCTCCAAATGTATTAGTAAGAAAAATTTTATGTGACTTCTACGGGTTGTGGTAATTGTGATTATAACAGATTTTTAAAATTCTTAAGTTTGTTTTATCTTAAAGAGTCCAATAAAAGTTACTTTGCAACTTTCATTTGGAATCTTTGGAGGAAAAATACAAATCTAGTCAATACTAATTTGCATTCCTTCTGTGTAACTTTATTTCAGGTTACTGGTAACAGTCATTTGTGGGAGTTTGGTAGTTTTGTTTCTGTTTGTGATGGTGGTGATGGTGCATGTGCGCGTGTGTGTGTGTGGTAGTTTTGTTTCTGTTTGTGATGGTGGTGATGGTGCATGTGCGTGTGTGTGTGTGTGCGCGGGTGTGTGTGCCATGAATGCTAAGGAACATGTCTAAAAAAAGACAGACACTTCTAAGAAACCATGCTCTGAATTGTATTCCTTGCTAAGTAGTCATTTTATTACTGGGAGCCTCCTCGTCTCGTGTGTGTGTGTGTGTGTGTGTGTGTGTGTGTGTGTGGCGGGGGGTGGTGGTTCTTGCGCATTTTAGGATGGAAAGGCTGTTTTCCTTTCCCTTGGGCCACAGCTGTAGCTAACGTCCCTCCTCTGTGTAACAGCTCAGCAGAACCCGGCCGTTCAGCTTCCTGCCAGGCAGCAGGAGATCGAAATGAACCGGCAGCAGCGCTTCTTCCGCATCCCGTTCATCCGCCCTGCCGACCAGTACAAAGATCCCCAGAGCAAGAAGAAAGGCTGGTGGTACGCGCACTTCGACGGGCCCTGGATCGCCCGGCAGATGGAGCTCCACCCCGACAAGCCGCCCATCCTTCTTGTGGCTGGTGTGTATTTCACAGGAGAAAATGTGTGCAGCAGAAAGGTTTAAAAACTCTTTGCATGATACATTTTGATGTCAAATGTATTAACTAAATTTCAGTGTTGGATGATGGAGTTTTGCTGTTGAGTCACATGGTCAGAGAATAGAGGGTTAACTGATTTATAATGTGAAATTGCTCGGATTAATTATGTCGGTGTAGAGCACACAGAAACTTGTCTGTATCCTAAAAAACTTACATTGATGTTTATTTATATTTGTTGTTTTGTAATAATTTTTGTTAATCTGATGACTTTTTTGATGAACTGTGGTGTTCATAAAGTTTGAAAGGGTCTTTAGTGGGGGGCAAATTTTGTTTTCTGGTAAAATTATTAAGTACATTTCCATCCTAGAGAAAATAAAGTGTTGAAAAGCTCTCAGATTTGAGAGAGTTGATAGGTGTTTCTGGAATAAAGCTCATAAAGTCGTTCTGGAAACCGAGAAGGTAACTTCCGGTGTCTCCCGTGTGCAGGTAAGGATGACATGGAGATGTGCGAGCTGAACCTGGAGGAGACGGGCCTCACTCGGAAGCGCGGTGCTGAGATCCTGCCCAGACAGTTTGAAGAGATCTGGGAACGCTGTGGAGGCATCCAGTACCTTCAGAGTGCGATCGAGAGCCGGCAGGCGCGGCCCACCTACGCCACAGCCATGCTGCAGAGCCTGCTCAAGTAGCTGCTGCCCGCTGCGCGCCCGGCCGCTGGGCCCGGGGCCTGCGGGAAGGAAGTGTAGACGGGAGGGTGAACCCTGCCTTGCTCGTGTTAGAATGACTTAAGCAAAGTGAACAGATTTTACTAATCACGGCCTTTCGTTAATTGTTTAAGGTTAATTAAGGTTACAGGAATGATTTGGGAACCTAAAAATTACTTTTCTTTATCTAGCTATAACTCTGACTCCCCTCATTGTTCCAATGCTTGTCGGGCTTGGAGAAATTTCATCTCTCATTCTTTGCCAACAGACTGCCTTAAGTCCATCATGATTGTTTTCAGGGAGAAGAGAATTCTACAAATATTTCAAAAGACACAGTACGTTATAACTGGAGTAGTGAAACAGTAGCTTAAATCTCTTCTAAGAATTAAGGCACTTAAAATGATCAAGGCACTGATGTTTGAAAAACATCTCAAAAGTTGTGTATTTTCTCTGCTTTTTCAGAAGTTCTTAGGTACTTCCATCAACAATGGGAATTCTGATTTTTTTCCCCCTCTCCTTTGTAGTGTGTCCTAGTTTGGAGGAAGCAGGTCTTACTAACTTCTAGAATTCTGGAAAGAACCTTAATTTATTCAGTATATTCAGTGATAAAGGAAATACCCAAGTGTCCAGCAGCGATTTGGTTTTCTTTTCTATCAAACTCTGTGCTGTCATCAGAATTTTTAAAAAACATATTTCATGGGCAAATAAAGGAAATCCAGATTGTTTAGACGTTTAAAAATTTTGGGATAAATTCAGTTTCATTTAGAAAATGAAGTAGCTTAGGTGGCACTGTGGCTTAACTGGATTGAACTCAAATACTCTTTCAGCTTCATCTCAATTGTGCTTTTTGTATGAGAATCTTATCCAAGTTGTTTCATATGTTTTAAGCTGGTGTTTGTTTCAAATATCTTTTTAATTCCGAGTGTCTTTTTTGGCCTTCTGAGATTTTGGAAAGTGTAGAGTTGTTTTGTAAGTTTATACTTAGTAATTGCTTGTTTCACGTAACAGATAATTTTTTAAAAAGTTTTCTTTGTGTGCTGTTAGTCTTGATCAAATGTCAACAGTTTCAAACCTAATATTTATGACTTTCATGTTAGGAATTTTGAGACAAAGTCCATCAGGGAGTTATGTTGACATGATCCTAAAGAGTCTTGTTTTATTGTAGAATAAAATTATTCTGTGCGCCTTTTTTTCTGATTTTTAAATACTGTAACATTTCAAATGAAGTTTCAGTGATTTTTTTTCCCCCTAGAAAGATACCTCAGTTAGGAAAGTATTTCCCAGGTGACTAGATTAATGTTTGGGAGCCATAGATACTGTTTTCAGCGTTGCTTCTCGCATAATAATGTCATACTACAGAAATACTTATTTATTATCATACTGTACAAATGATTGCCTTGTGTGAAGGAAGTCAAATGGTCCTATCTGTGCTAATAGCTAAGAATGTGGATGTGATAATCTTTTTACTACTCAGACTTACCCATCCTTGGGTCATTTGGTGATTGGGACAGAAGGTGTAGTTACTGAAATAAATGACCTGTTCACTTTCTCCTGTTTTTCACCTTTAATTGGTGTTTTTGTCTAGGGTATTGAGTGTTATGCTTTATTTCTTAACCAGTAGTAAGTAAAGTCCTTCAAAAAAAATTTAGTAACCAAATTGATTTTTAATGACTTGTCCTTTTAGTACTATTTTCAAGAGTCATTTTATGTCTATCCTAGATACATGAATTGGTACTAGGTGAAAAATTAATCAAAAAGATAAATATTATAATGAGAAACGTTAAATGTTTTTGTGACATTTGTAAGAAATATAGCAAAAGATTGTTACAAGTGTTTTTAGTTTTTGACTCTGATAGTTAATAAAATTATACTTAATCTTAAGCCATTTCGTTTCTAATTATGTCATGCAACTGACCTAGAAGTTATGTTTAAAATAGTCTCCTGAGTTCATTTTGCTGCCAGGAGAACTGCCCTAATTCAGATAGACTTGAGGTAACCTATATACAACAGATGTGCATTCACCCCGAAAACGCTTTGCGGGGGAAACTTAAGACCCTGACAACCTTGTGGGGGAAATAGCAGAAATGATGGTCATGTTCACAAGCAAACCTATAAATGCCAGGTGAAAACTGTAAGACTATCAAAAGTTAATTAGCTCATATTTTAATCAACCACTTTAACTGAGACTTAAAAGTTTAAACCCATGCACTGTGTATAAAGAACTAATCTCGTAATGCTGGTCTCACCAGCTTTAACACTTGTCCATACTAGTTCCTTCCATTATGGATGGCATGCGTAAAAAGTAGGCATGCACAAAATATTAAAGGGAGGGTACAAGATGTCTTCACATTGAATTCAGTTATAACATAACCTCAAGATGCCTGACATACATGTGTGAGATAGGAGCTCTCACTGGAATAGGAAATTTCTTCAGTCTACATGTGCTTAAGAACACAGCTTTCTTAGCTTTAAACTTGAGGAGGCGCTCACTTCTTGGAAGATTAAATGAGGAAGAAACAAGGTAGGGAATAGGTGGGCACAAAAGACTTTCTATTATTGGTCTTGTTAGGCCTCCGTCTGGACTTTCTCAGGTCATTCTCCTTCTAGTACCTTTAGTGAACCCTTTTGTTTTACAAGCAACCAAGAAAAGACATTAAAGAGAGAACTGATGGTGTTTGTAGAAGTTCAGATAATAGAAGTCCTCAGGAAAGAATAATCATGCATACTATTTGTAGAGCTTTATTGGGTATGTTCATGTGCACCTGTGGATGCGCACACGTGTGCATGGGCCGTGTGTGTGTGTGTGTGTGTGTGTGTGTGTGTGCCTGCTTTGCCAGGGAGCAGACTCAGAGCCTTGCACGTGCTAGGCAAGTAGTCTACCATTGAGCCGCATCTCCAGCTGTCTCCTGAATTTGATATTTTCAAAAGATATTTTCATTCACAGGTTACTACTATGGTTCTCAGGGGATCCAAATTGTAGATCTTGGTTCCTTTACCTTAAGTAGTGTAAGAGTGCTTGGATCATTAGGATATTTGCTGAATGAATCAGTCAGTATATTCAGTGTGCATGACAAACCTACTTCTTTATATGGAGAGAAATCCTTGGAGGTAAAGTAATTTAGTTTTAGAGTATGAAACAGAAATGCCTTTGTCCCACTCATGCTTAGCAAAAGGACTCCAAACAAGCCAGCGGTTTTTAGCAGCCCCTTGATTTACAGAGGGTCGCTTCTCTCATTTTGCTTTGTTAGAGGGCAGGACAGGTTCCCTTTCCCTGCTTATTCATCATGATCACAGCAGCAAGTATTGAGAGTTTGAATGCACTTACAAGGGTGAGGGGAGGGCCGAGGGGACCTGGCAGTGAGAAGAAGGACACGTGGGAGAAACAGGAGTAAGCACAGAGGTGGGATGGAAAGGCTGCGGGCCTCTGGGACTCTGCACCTGGTTGGCAAACATACACATTTTAGGCAGCTGAGCACGCCGAGGGCTTTGTTAAGCTCTAGAATGATTTGTGTGTAAATAAGAGTAGAACCAGTGTTGTTAAATTCAGATCAGGAGACACCTGGTGTGTAAATTCTTAACGTTGGGGAGCAGTGCTGCCATGCTGGAGAGCAGCAGCGAGTTGGCGCCCTGCGCGGGAGGCTCGTGGTGAGGAAGCGCGGGCACTCGGGGAAGGAGCCCTCCCCAGCATCAGGACCATGCTGCAGACACAGTCCGGGCCAGTTCCGGTCCACGCATTCATTCCCCATAGATTAACCCTGCAGCGAGTTTGGTTGTCTCATGAGTTTTTTTAGGAGAAAAGTTAATGAACATTCAAACAAAGAATCTCTAATTTGTACCAATGTAGAGTGTCCCCTTCAAACCACAAGCAGGCTTATTAACGGGCCACTTTTCACTTCTAAAATTTGCTTGCAACAGTTAATTTTTTCTCATTTCATGAAAATGTGTATCTAGTAATTTCCTTAAATACCGATGTACTACTAGAGATACAAATAAATGCTTCTTATGCAGAACTTTCTGTTGTGTCTTGTGCTATTTTTGTATGTAAAATTTTATATTTGTGATAGACAATAGTTACATCAGTTTGGGAATGTATGTATAATATGTACTATACATATTATTTTGATCATTTTTGGTCTCTTTCTCCCCACCCTTTCCTTCTGTCCCTGATCCTTTTCTCCATTTTGCAAAGTTGTGAATGTTTCACTTGTTGGAAGACAGGATGCAAAAAGAGTCCTGTCAAAGGTTTTGAATAGAATTTGTCTCTCTAGCTGCTTGGCCTGTCGAGCTTCTGGGATTGGGCCAGAGAGGAAGGGGCACTCCATCACAGCGGTCCCTCCATAGAGAATATGGTTACCAACTTTTCTTTTCCTGCCAAATTCATACTCCCCACACCTATTAGGCCAGGACTTGGTGCAGGGTGTGGAGCCTGTTGGGGTTGATAGACACCTTTTTCCTGGGCACAATGTTTTCCCGTGCTTTTCTTAGCCTGTCTCATTTCTAGCAAGTTTATCTGAGAAGTTACTAGGATGTGGCAGTGGGCAGATACAGCCCTTGCCACCCTTTTTTTTTTGTGACACTTTGTCACTGTAGTCCAGTTTGAAGTCCATATTCTAGATCTTCACTTTGGGGGAGGGAGGACTGGGCTGATAATGAAAGACGAAAGCTGTGCATGTGTGAGACCTTCAAGAATGTCTGTTCCTGCACGAATCCCTTCTCCAGGGAGGAATGCCCCTTCCCAAGAGATCGTTTCCACCATTAGAGAACATGCCATTTTTATTTTGGTAACTGCTACTAAATGTTGCTCTCAGGATTTACTATTTGGTATTGTGTTCTGGCAGCATTAAAATAGTCTATTAAGAGCTTGCTTCCTGATGTATTGCTCACGTCCCAAAGCAGTGAGTTACATTTTGTTGCACATGATCTTTAAGTAGTATTTTAAAGGCATCTAGAGGAAAACATGGTTTACTATCACCTTAATTATCATCCAACAATAATCAAAATACGTTTCACTGATGGTATTCTGGGTTTTGATAGAAAGTGTCTTTTTCTTCAGGATTTACTAGCTGTCAAGTCCATGACTTGTGTACTTGAAAACTGGTGGGTGCTCATTCTGAGCTGGCTCTGCCCGGATTCTGGTCCCTGGTGACTATGTCTGCCTGTTGCAGCATGTTGACACGCTGATACGGTTTTCCTTAGAAAAGCAAATCATCTGTTTCGAGATAGCTTCAGTAATAATCTGTATGTTTTTGGTGATTAATTTCCTTCCCAATCATCTTGATGGTTAAATTCTTCAAATTCTGCAGCCAGTAATTCAGAATTTCTTTTCTTGGTTATCTGGAAGAGAAATAGTGTAAGAGTTTAAGGAAGGCCACCCACAATGAAGTCGTGGCTCATTCTACTCTTGCCTCTCTAGTGGTGTGAGGGTATGCTTGCTGTTCAGCAGATCTTCCTTGAAAGATCGGAGCTGCCCTTCAGATGTTTGTCATAACCTACTCAGAATGTATCCTAGCTTTTTTTTTTTTTTCATGCCTATTTAGATTCTTGGACTGATTAATCTCTTGGAGCAGGGATGGCAAAAAATTCATCATGTTCCCTTCCCAGTGTAGCAGGATCACTCACCCATTGTGATAACATGCTTCCTCCAGGGACACAAATGTGTCCTTTGACTTTTGCTCAACACAGCGTTCCAGCTTGGGTAATCAGCACTGGTACTTAACCTTTGTCACTGCTGCCTTCAACTTAGATGTAGTTTGTTCCTCTAGTTTACTTCCTACTGTCAGTCATTCCCTTGGTTAGCTGCAAACCTTCTTTATTTGAAACGTCTTTAACTCCATCTGGTACTGTTATTTCAGGATGTGTTTGGTATTTCCTTCATCCTCAATACGTTGTCAACATTGGGGTCCTAGCATCATTATATAGTCCTAGTCTAAACTTTTTATGTTTTTCTAATTTTCTTAGCTCCGGGAAGTTAAAAAGGTGTGTGTTATTGCAGTGTGCAAGTGGGTCCCCGCACTCGTGGTCACGTTTGGCTTGCTGGGTCGTGTGTGGACCCTGGCAGCCTTCTCAGGTGCGGCCTCCGGCTGGGTTTTCCTCTAGCCCTGTGGGTCTCAGGGCAAACATTGTTAGCATCAGAGAACCGTATCAGTTTTGAAAATAGGTAATTTTAGGCTAGAACATTTGGGAACTTCGGAAGTTGCTCATTGCTCACAAATCATGTTTCTTACACATATTTTTCAACTTTTTTTTTGTTTGGTGATTATTAAGAAATTTCAGTAGTTTCTATGAAATTATTCAGTGCTGTAGGAATATTTTTGTTACTGTGAAAATTTCAACTTTGTTGAAACATTTGATTACCCACGTGTATATTTTTACAAGAAATGACTGGGAATGTTATACTTAGGTTGTTTATTTTATTATTTTATGTACTTATTTCAGTTAACGAGTCTTTTGTCTCTTTCTTGCATGAAGAAATAATTATTTCTTCTGTACAACACTAAATTTAAAAAGTCCACCAAGTAAAAGTGCCTTATTTTTACTTAAAAGACTCAGAAAAGTTTTTAATTCACTTCAATATTCAAAGTTAGTAACTGAAACTAAAATGTAAAATTTCTGAGTGTGGTGGTACTTGCCTGTAATCCCATCATATGAGAGGCCGAGGCAGGAGGATCCCCAGTTTGAGACTGCCCGGGCAACACAGCAGTTGGGGAAGCACTGTCTCAAAAAACCAAGACCGAAAGAAGAAACTTAGAAAAGGAGGTAGGGTTTTACCTTACTTTGCAGATGTTGGAATTCCTTATCATTCATTTCATATACTTGGTTTTTAGAGTGATCTGGTGACCTATAAAAGAAAACAGAAACATCCTGTTTCCTGGGCTTATCCACACTAATCCCCAGAGGTTGAGGCTGATTTGAGAGATACAGGCTCTTCTTCCGTATCGTTAAGGGCTAATTCCTGACCTCTTGGTGTTAACAGTGACTGCAGCTTTCTACTGTTTTATTTTTAAAATTGTGACAAGTGAAAATGGATAGCAGAGTTTTGCATGTGCCTTCCGTTAGTTAAAGCTGGAGTATGCTTTCTGCACCTGAACTTTTGCTTTCCTGTTTTGCTGGCTAAGGTTTCTTAGGCAGTGGTCTCAGAAGAATTGAAGGAAACTCATGGGAAAGATGAGAGGGCAAATTCATCTGGCAGTGAGTGGAGTTTTTCAAGTCAACTTCTGAATTGTAGTTGCTGAAAAACAATTGTAACATTTTGTTTACAAAATTTAAAAATGAATCTTATTTTTAAAATATGATATATATAATTCCATATATATGTATTACATAATTTCTGCGATGGTGCATACACATTTTGCATTTTGTATTTTTCCTCATTATATCATTGGCATAGTATTTGGGGAGATATATATATATATTCCCTTTCTGGTAGAGTGTTTTATTTCTCATGACAGTCTTTCCAGTGTCATTTCAGGGAAAAGGGGAAGGAGGGAAAACCCTTTGCCCCTCCCAGTGCTTGGTGGAAAGAAGGCCAGGGTGGGGATTGGGGATATCTGGGAAGCGGGTGTATGTAACAAGTTCCTTGTTCTCCCTTTTTGGCCTCAGAGGCAGCACTTTCGGTTCCTACTTGCCCTGGTTGAGTGATATGAAAACTTAAAGAATACTAGGGGACTAGTAGATGTCTGAGATCAGAACCAAGAGGTTACAAGTGAGGAGAATACGGCACTAGAAACTTTCCAAGGGACCTGAGGACCAGGAGAGGCACACCCCACCATATATGCCAAGGGATCCAAGTTGCCTAAAGTATCCAGTTTAATCAGATGATGTTTTAAAATGAATTGAACTCTACAGATCTCCACCCCTTCTTTCCTCTTCCCGTTTCCCCACTGTCTGGTGGAGAAAGCTCTCCAAACAGAAGTTGGG
>RJWM01022681.1:0-33285 GCA_004363535.1 Dasyprocta punctata
TTTTTTTTTATTTCAGTGAGATGGAAAAATAACATATTTGCTTTGAGTCTTGAACCTTTTAACACTTACGGGAGTTGCTGGTGAAAAGTAGCAGAGCTGGTATTTCTAAAGACCATCTGCCCTCTTAGTATTTTGGCAGTGGTTTTCTGAAGGAGGTCATTGTAACTCTTTGTGCCTACGCAATCTTTGCATGATATTGCTGTAGAAGTCAGTGTAAACTCCTGATTTGTTCTCTTTAGGAAAAGTAGTTTATTTTACTGATTTCACGGGATTTTTCATTATCTCTTGCTAGGTTTTTGTTTTGTTTTAAACTGGTTGACACCGATT
The DNA here is from genome assembly GCA_004363535.1 of Dasyprocta punctata. Classification (NCBI taxonomy): domain Eukaryota; kingdom Metazoa; phylum Chordata; class Mammalia; order Rodentia; family Dasyproctidae; genus Dasyprocta; species Dasyprocta punctata. Next base: position 328 of record RJWM01022681.1, read on the forward strand.
TCCTGATTTTTCACCTTCTTATCAGTAGGTGGCAGTGTTGGTCAGGGAGTCCCTTTGACTCTGAAATATAGGAAGTTTTTTAAATGAACCTCACTTCTTAGCTAAGTGGTTGACACTCAGTGCCCTGAGTCTGCACGGCAACAGGCAGCTCTGTGGCTCTCTTGCTCTGAAGTTGCAATAATTACGTCAGCTTCCACGGTCAGTGTACAGGATTATTCTGCTTTTATCCTTAACCTCTTGAGGGAGCAGAGGTTTCTCTGACCCAGAACTAGACCTTTGGCCATGTCTGTTTCTACCAGAAGGATTGTGACCAAAAAAAAGGCAAGGCAGCAAACCGGTAAAGTAACAGGAGGGAAGTCTGAGGTAAGGGAGCTTTAGTGGCCTCTGTCTTTATAGAGTATGTGTATGTTCTGGACACCTACATATACAGTCGTGTTCTTCCCTCAGTGAATAAAGAAACAACTGATTCTACAAGGTTCGCATGTTAGTAGTGGAAGATAAACAATTAAAGAAAAATAAATCATAGACTATGTTGAAGCATGGTAAACGCAATGGATACGAAGATGAGCAAAGTAAATGGCATAGGGGATGGACGGAAAGGCTCATGATGAAGTAAACAAGGGGTCTTATTTTTTTTAAAGTATTTTTATTCTTATTTGCAGTACATAATGATTACATTCCTCATAGGGAGTTGGTACACGGACCTAACACATCTTCATTCTTTTTATTTCCCTTCCCTACCCTTTCCTCCAACTCTTGGTCTCAAGGAGGCTTGATGAACACCTAGTAGTTCACTAAAGACTCAGCGGCATGAGAAACTTCTCATTTGACTGTCTGGAAGAAGAAGGAGGGGAAAATTAAGAAAAGGATCCTAAGGAGGAATGTATCTTGCTTGTCAAAGGTTGACAAGAATACCAATGCTGCAGAACTAGTGAACATAATAGATGAAGTCTCAGAGAAAATATCTGGGTCAGCGATAAGATCAAAAGGGTCTTGGATCAGGGCAATGATGAATTTAGTGTTCAAATCAGGACATTTGTGAAAGCAAAATGGAGCACTGTTGGGAGGCTGGTAGCTGAAGCACTAAGAAGTGCCCCTCCATGTAGCGAAGGCAGAGTCTAAGGTTTCTGGTATGAGAGAGAATATATTCTTTGCTTCATTCATTTATTTTTTGAGACAGGATCTCCCTTTGTAGTTGATTCTGGTCTTGACTCACTACATAGCCCAAGCTGGCCTCAAACTTATGGTGACCCTCCTGCCTCTGCCTCTGAAGTGCTAGGAGAGAATGCATTTTTAACTAAGCATAACCACAAGAATTTTGACTCAAGCAGTTGCTAGGATGGAGTTTCCCACAGCAGGCATAGGGAAGGAGGAACACACTGGAATTTCTTCACGGATGTTGTAAATTTGAGGTGGCTTCTTGACACCCAATTGGCAATGTTTTATACTAGTTACATGAGCAGACGTTTGGGGGAGAGGGCTGGGCTGGAGTAGTCTCTGTGCATATGGGATTTCAGGAGGGGTGTGCAAGAGATCACTAAGAGGATGAATGTGGATGCAGAACAGATTTCTAAGAACTGAGCTCTGGAGCTGCCCAGCACTGCAACTATGAAGAGGAGAAGCCAGCAAAGAGAGTGAAAAGATGCAGCCTTTGAGGTGACCAAGAATTTGTTGCAAATCAGAAGCAAAGGGAAGAAAGGGTACCCAGGAGAAGAGGATGGTTGCAGTGTCAGAGGTCAAAGGAGATAAAGGCAAGAGCTGAGTACTGGATTTATCCACGTGGAAGTCATTGTGGGCTTCGTAGAGTACTCTGGATAAAGAGAACAGAAGAGGGCCAGGGATTTAGGTCAGTAGCATAAATGCCTGCCTGGCAAGTGCAAGCTTGTGAGTTCAATCCCCGGTACCAAAAAATAAAATAAAAATAAAAAAAGCGGGCATGGTGGCGCATGCCTTTAATCCCAGCACTCGGGAGGCTGAGGTAGGAGGAGCATTGTGAGTTCGAGGCCGGCCTGAGCTACACAATGCGACCCTGCCTCAAAAAACCAGGGCTGGGAGTTTGGCTCAGTGGCTTAAGCGCCTGCCCTGGCACGCGCGAGGTTGTGAGTTCAATCCCCAGTACTGCAAAAAAATAATAATAATAAAAAAATAAAAATAAAAAAACAAGAGGAAGAATGGAAGACTTGGTGCAGACAGCTCTTATAGGTCTACTGCTAAATGAGGAATCAGATGACTAAGACTCTAGCTAGTGAAGAAGTGGGGGGTGTTGTCTAGAGCATCTTAAAGGCTGGAATAGAGATTTTGAAATTTGTGTGGGTCAGTATTTTGTTAAGTGGTGACATGGATATCAGAGCCACTTGTAGTTGGATTAACCTATGTGACTTTGGGCAAACCTGTGCCTCAGTTTCTGCTGTCTAAAATAGGAATATTTACTTTCAAGCATCTTACTAGAATAATTCATGTAAAGACCTCAGCAGCCTAATTGACTGATAGCAAGTATTCAATGAAAAGACTTTTATTAGTGTTTATGATCAGTATTATCAGAGCTGTACCGTAAGAATTATCTGAAAATATTGTATTGCATTCTGTTTTCTCCTTAGCTGGAGGAAAGATGCAGTAGACTCACCAGTGACATCAGAATAAGAAGGTGGGATAGGGGACACTCCAGTTCTCTGGAGAATAACAAGCCCCTCCCCTCAGGGAGTTCTGATAGAATCTGCTGTCTCCAGGATGGGAATCACTTCTTGGGAATGTAAGGAATGCTTTTGAATGTCCTTTGAGTAACCTCACTACCATACTGTTTTATCTGGAAATGAGTGGCTATGCACGGTAACCAGGTCAGAAACAATTCCATAGTTTTCAGGTAAAGACTTCAGAAGGGGCAGAGTCCTTTCCCTGTGTCGGGCCAGGAAGAAAACAAAGCCCTGTGCAGTTTTCCACACGTGATCATTCCTGAGAGGGTCCCAGGCACCTCGTGTCAGACACGCTAGAGACCCCACTTCATTGTCCTAGTTTTTCTGTTGTTTCTCAGATTTCATGAATGGTGGATATTAAATAGTTATACTTGTCCTTCTGTTGTCTTTATGTCTTAGAATCTAGACTTGGCGTCTGTCTCTTTCCATGTGTGATCTAAAGTGTTACCATGGGGAAAAGCTTGGCTCTGGTCAAAAGTGTTTCATAGGAACCATCAGAGCCCTGTCCCTCCATACAAACGTCCCTGAAACACCTTAACATTACTTTCAAGGATTTCTTGAGTTGCATTTCACATATGGCTGCCTCCTGTATGAAGAAACAGGTTGATTAAAGAATAGACTTTTCTGTGGTGTTTGTACTGAAAGCCAAGACACCCCAGCTTTGTCACAGCAAGTCTTTTATCTTGAGATTTCCAGTCTTGATTTCTCAACCAAAGGAGCTCAGCTAAGCTTCAGAGAAAGCAGCTCCCCTCTCCGCTATCTTTACCCCTTTTTGGACGTTCACCCCGCTGCACTCCGGCAGCTCAGCTCCGTGTCTTGTTGCGTGTCCTGTAGCCTTTACAAAATGACAGCTTTCATGCACTGTCTGCCTTGGGTCACCTTCCCCTCCAGCCAAGACTGAAGCAAATAAGACATTTCCTCTAGAGGGAAGCTCTTAAGAAGAGTCACAGTGGCCGGATTCTGAATGATTCATCTGTTAAAATGTTTCCTCTTTCACTGGACTGTAGCTTTGTTCCAAATCTGAAAAGGGAGCGATTTAATCATTACCTGTGCCTTTACAACTCATTTCAATGAGAGAAATCTTGGGGGCATTGTAACTTTGGTTGCTTCTATCACCTGGTTTGTATTTGACAAGAATTCCACTGAGAGCATGAAGTAAATATTTAGGGATTATGCATCTCCTTTGTCCAATACTTCTGAAACATGTTCCAGGACATACCTCCTCCTTGTCTTTGTATTAAGGGTGGGATTAATAAGATTTGTTTATGTACTGGTCCTAGGGATTGACTCTAGAATCTTGCACATACTAAGAAAACTATCCAGCTATCCTGCCTGTACGACATGCCTTATTCTCAAGGAATTATCAGGTATGACTAGATAATAAGATATCCTATAAATTCATTTCCAAACATTTGATTCTTGCTATGTGCTGTACCATGGTTTATGTTGTAGGTGATAAAAAAAAATCAGTTGTATGAAGAGAGATTAGATTGGATAGGACTGATACAAACTGGTGGTAGGGAACATGTTCTCAGCAAATAGACTGGTTGAGGGAGGCAGAAATAGATGGTGCTATGTGAAGAATAAAATACATTAGGAGCTTAGAGAAAGTGTGCTGGGAATGGGGTGGTAACAGAGGTAGTGGTCTCTAAGCTGGAAGCTGTTAGAATATTAAAGACTAGATCGGGCAAGAAAGTGAAGTTCATGTTCAACCCGCGGCAATGAAAAGTGAGCCTGCTAGTCTTCTGCTGCACAAGTGGAGTCGAGGATTTGATGGCTCCCTGGGCTGTGGAGAAGTGAGAAAGGGAGGCGCGCATGGTCCTCCAAGCTAGCGATGATGCTTTTCAGCAAGCACCCAAAGAGAGGGAAGTGCAGGGGTGGGGTGAGGAGAGGTGGTAATGTGCTGAGTTTGAGGGCCATGAGGATGAGCAGTTAGAAGTGAGATATTTAAGGAAAATTTACTTGAGAAGTACAGTTCATAAACTTCATTCTTTCCATGATTCTGATCCCAAAATGAATGGGACAAGAACCCAATCAAATTCAGTGGTTAGGTTCAATGTTAACCTTAGAGGAAAATTTGCATCAGGTCTCAACCAGCTTAGTTTGTGACCAGAATGACGGAGACAACTGAGTTCGTGAACCGAGGCACCACTTTATGTATTTAGGAAATATTTACAGAGAGACAATAAAGCCACATGAATAAATAGCATTGGTCCATTGAGAGCACAGGGCCACAAGAAGCCAAGAGCCACTTTGAGAGACGCCTCACTTCACTTTGGGGAATGGAACAGGAGAAAGGTGTAGTTGTAAAACTAGAAATTCAATCTGAGTCATCTCCTCTCCTTCTAGCTGTCTTCCCAAAAGTGTTAAAATCATTTTGCCATGGTGCATGCATGCCCATGTCGATAGACATGTAATTCACAATAATTACATCTTCAAAGTGGCCTGTGTGTCCATCCATCAGAGGGATGAAGAAAACGTGGCATTTACACACACCGGAGTACGCTTGTGCCATGAAGAAAGAAACCTGAGTCATCTGTTGGAGAATGGATGCACCTTGAATGCGTGATGTTAAGTAAAACAAATCACACAAGCTTACATGTCACATGGCTGCTTTTACATGAGAAACCTGAAGTATGAATAAAGAGCAAAATAAAAGATAATAGGAAGTAGGGCAAGAGAGCTTTCTCAGATGGGAGGGGACCAAGAGATGGTACAGGGATGAAGCACGGAATTGAGATGTGTTATGTGCATGGGCCAGCTCTACCCAAGGAGTGTAAACGTGCTGCAAACATGGGCCAACAAAAATGTGAAAGCTATGGTGTTAGTGTCAGTGAATAAACATAGGTGTCAGGGGTCACAACAGGTTTAACAAGAAGTACCAGCTGTGTCAAATAAGAGGCACGGTCCACCCCAACACTTAGTAGAATGCACTGATGCTGAAGTTCACAAGTCCAGGGCTGACCTCGAGAGCAGGACAAGAGTGTCCCCAAGCCGTGGGGAGACCTCTGTTGCATCAGTCCAGATGCAAATAGGAGCTGGAAGCTGTGAATTGGGTTGGGTTCTTTGAGAAGAGAGGTAGAAGCAGTAAGGTTCATCAAGGCTTTTTATTTTCTTTGACATTTTGCAAAGGGGAAGCCTTAATACAATTTTTGCACGACGTCTAAGATTTGAATGCTCTATTTCTATATTTAGTTAATTCAACAGCTTCTTGATAAGGGTTCCTCTTATCTGAAATAGTACTCGAAATGATGCGCTTTTGAAGAAAACTCTGCCAAAGGTAAAATTCTCCAAGAATTTTGCCAGACCTTCAGAGAGATCATTGAGTTGAAAAAACATCATAAAAATGAAGTTAAGGGTTTCAAGTTTAAGTCAAATGATTTTAAAATAAGCTTGTTTGAGCCAGGTACATTGGCACATGCCTATAATCCCAGAACTGTGAGACCTTTAAAGGGCTGGAGGATATAGCAGTGTGAAGGCCCTGCCTCAGTACCAAAAAATAAACAAGTATTTGGGCTTTTTGGAAGCTGGTGTTAAAGAAGGGGCTGATAACCCTGATGTGCTAAGCGTGTCCCATGTTAACAGCTCTTTTGAAAATACCTTGGTTGGGAGCTGCTCTCCCTGTTCTTCGTTGTCGCATCTAAGAAGTTGTTGCTCTGTCCACCACATCTAGCAAAACCTGAGCAACATGCTGTAGATACAGTGGGAAGGTCCATGTGCATAAAACGAGCTTCAGGACAAGTGTTAACAGAAAGCTTTTGCTTCCTATTATTGAAAGGTACACAATATGTCGAGTGTCCTATGATTCAAAATTTTCCACTTAATCCGCCAAACTGATTATTAAAATCTGTCAGCTTGCATAGTTTCTTCATTGATATCTAAAATTTTCCATTATAGGTTTAATTGCAAAGGATGCTCTACTACTTTAAGATATTTAAAGGATACCATTGATATATTAATGATTCGATCCTAAATAAAGAGCAACATGAAAGATAATAAGAAGTAGGGAGAGAGATCTTTCTCAAATGAGAAGGGGCTCAAGAGATGGAGGGAATGGAAAAGGAATGCAGCAGAGTTCTGCGCCTGCACCGACCCCACACAAGGAATGGAAACATCAGGTACTGCAAACATGAGCTAATAATTTTTTTTAAATGCATGGAAGCTTACCATTAACAGGAAGAAGTTTTATTTTTTTCTTTGAGCTTACATTTTGATTGTAGTTCCTTAGAAGTTTCTCCTAAAGTAATACATTCCATGGTACAAAATTTTTACATTCCTTTCCACCAAAATAAACATAGTGTATTATTGTTTATGAAACAAAACTATCAAATTTTGATAGCACTAATACAAGATTTAAATTTTATGGAAAGTGAGATTCTAAATGAAGATAAGACCCCCAGCTTTTCCTTCAGTTATCAAGGATAGATATTTTCTGTCTCTAATAAATTCATTTTGTTCCTTTTATCCACTAAATGTGCAGACACTGGGAAACTTTTTCACATATGAGTGGACTATGAGATTTTATCTACAACAGTGATAGTCCTTGAACTCCTTTAAAGTTCATTATGCATCAAAAATCACAGTGTGTCAACAGGTTTATTTGTAGGCTGCCATCTAATAGATCCTTCATAATTTTGAGAGCAAGTAATTTTTAAAAATCTGATTTATACAAGCATTTGCTATGATTATTCATTTTTTGGTTTGGGAAGTATGTCAGACAATGATTACTGATGCAAAGAAAAAATATTTAAAATTCTTATTGCAGATATTGTCAGACTGACTTTTAGGAAGGTTATACTAATTTATACTTCTGTCGGTGGTTGAGAGATAATTTCAGCGTCTTCTCACCATTTTTTAAATATTCATTAATTTCATGGGTGAAGAAATGCCATTTCTCTTTTAATTTGCATTTCATGGATAACTAATGAGGCTAATCATATCTCATATGTTTATTAGTGAATTCACCACAGGAAAAGTATCTCTTTATGTTCTTTTTCTCATCCAATATATAAACTATATACTTAGAATATTTAGATTTGTCATATTTACACATTGAGTCTAAATGTTTCAAAGGAAATATAAATACTGTAGAAGATCTGACCCATGGTAAATGATACATAATTTGGGTTGTTTTTGATCCCCTTTCCCTCCAACTTTTGATCCATGTGTGGTTGCAAGAGTAGCAGATGACCTTTAAGGATACTAAGTATGAAGCTACAGATTTCAGAGAAATACTAATTTAAGTGTAAAATATAAAATGTATTTTCCTGGGTGTGAAATTAGAGTAGAAGCTTGGGAGATACCATGTAGATTGTTTAATGAAAGCAACCTAATCACTAGCTGTAGCCAAAAAATAACTGAGCGTGTTGGCTTAGGAAAGGAGACGCTAAAACCCATCAAAGCGTGTGCTATGAGCGCGTGGTGAAGGCGCCCTCCTGGGAAGTCTGACTGCTGTCAGCGAGAGCATTGCCACCTGCGCACTTGGTCACTGCACTCTCTGCTTTGGATGTTAGTTACGATGAACGCAGGGGCAGCAGCATGAGGGTTGCTGTTGCCTGAAACTCTGTGGCTGTTTCAGCTTAAAATGTGAAAACTGAAAGGAAGAATGGCTGCTAATTATTAAGTTGTGTACTTTGTGACTTGATGAGCGTGAAGTCATCAAATGGTAATGCATCCAGGAATGAGGTCGGAGGCAACTTAAGGACAGGGTCTCATCTGGCATCTGCAGCCATCAGAACCCAGGAGCGAGCACAAAGTGGGCGCTCAGAGCATGCTTGGGATGAGTAAATGTCTAAGGGTTTCCCGTATAGTGCAGGCGGAACCCTAAAAGGATTCAATAAATAGGTTTAGCAACAATGAAGACATACTTAGCTAAAAAGAATCCGGTGTGTTTGTCATGAGCATGGTTTGCTCTGGGAATGGGCAAGAGGGAGCCCCTCCTTTGCCTGGAAGGGTAAGAAAGAGGCTTCCTTCTAATAGCATCAGACTGCACCTGCACGGCACGCTACGGCCACATTTATCATGCTGAGGATCCAGTCGGCCCTGTGGCTCTGCAGAAGAGAGATCACTCACCCATCCCCAAGGACAGGTTGTTATTCTGTGAATCTGTTCCTGAGGCTTACTTGATGTATCAACTAGGACTATTCAGTGGCACGGTTAATCTTTTCAAGACAATAATGCTACCATTTCAAAGTAACACAACTGAGATTAAAAAGCCTTGGAACAGTACAAAATGTCCATGATATGCATGCATGTATCTCCCCGTATTTCCTGATAAAGAGCCAGCACACACGATGGAAGTCCCACTCCCTGAACAGCCCTGACTTGCCATCTTTTCTGTACTAACACCCCCGCCTTTGAGGCACAGGACAGTATGTAATCTATGAGCCAATTCCTACTCTGACCAATTTCCAAACTAATCTTTGAAGGCTGTGTCTGGTTTCTTTTTGCAGCAGATCTAATGTTGACTATGACAAATGAGATGAAGAGAAGGAAAGCTAGTCTGGAGACACTAAGATCTCTACCAAATCCCCAGCTCCTCTCTCCTCATGCTCACGGGTGGGGCGGTCTTGTTACCGTGTTTTGCTGAGCTATCCCGAATAATCAGCCAAGGGTGGACGCTTGATTGGGGCTGGCCCTTACTCCTGGGAATCTCAGATTTAGACGGAGCAACGTGTTGTTAGTTTCCACACATAGTTGGACTGGTACTTGGGATACACAGCTTTCCTTATCTCACCCTCAGATTGCTTTGGGATTGATTATATGCAGGGAAGATTTTTCATAACCAGGGTGAGGAGTTTGCACGTGGTGCGCAATGGAAAGTCATTGACGTCTTCAATGTGTGTGTGGAGGGTCTTACACTTTTTAGTTCCCCAAACTTCTACCTTCACTATTCCCAAGTCGTGCTGCAAGTACTTTGCTAAGACACAGCCCAAGTTCTGCTCAATGAATAAATAAGCTTGAACTTATTTATGAGGCACTGCAAAGGGCAAATATGGGGGCTCCCTTTCCTCTGTCCTGGGGGAGTCAGTCGGTGTGGACATTTTTTTTTCCTTTTTCCTCCTCTTCCTTTGTTTTTTCATTTCTTTCATTTTTGAAAAATTACCTACTTTGTTTCCCTATCAGTATGCAATTGACACACTTGGGCAGTCCTCTCTGTTTGTGAGTTCTGGTATTGTAGTCTTTCTTAGTCCTGATAATATTTAATGAGACTGTGTCTTCATTAAGTGTCTTTGTTAGCACCATCAATTGTGTTCCTACATTGTTCTTTTTTAGGAGGCAGTTGAGCCATCTGGAGTAGGCTGGGAATGGCTTCTGATCCCTTTTTGCCTAAGGAAGGTTAACTGGCTCATGTGCATGTTGGCAAAGAAGGCAGCTGTGTCCAGGAGCGTGGCCAGTGTTCATGATCTTCCTGCTCCTCGTTTGCTGTCAGATTCCTGGCAGTTCCTCTGGGAGCTGACCTCCTCTCAGCTCTTCCATGCTGTCATCCTCTCTCTCCTTGACTTGGCCTGTGTCTCCTCTTGCTGGCTCTTAGCCTGGTCTTTGCTAACTCTTCAACTGCAACACAAGTCCCCACCCTTGTGTGAGTCATCGTTCGGTGTGTTCTGTGTTGGCAAGATGGCTTGATATTGGCTCTCAGATTCCTTTTGCTCTTCTTTGCTGTCTTCTTGTTTGCCCTAACTTTCCAGGATGTTATTTCAGTTCACTGAATAGTGTTGGGCTGATTAACCTAAGTCGGAGGGAAATGCTATTGCAAAAATAATAGTTATTTGGGTACATGCGTATTCTGTGACATGCACTGTGCTAGCGCTTTGTAAGCATTTTCCCATTAAACTCAGATAATAAATGCATGAGTCATCTATTCCCATTGCTATTTTGATTTTTAGAAGTTGTAACTGAGGTCCAGTGAGTGTGTATAACTTTCCCAGTGATAAAACCAGTACGTGTCAGAGCCAGGGTCTGAACCCACTGATCATGCCCAAGTCTGTGCTTCAGTAAACAATGCTGCTGTCCCACACTGTCAAGTGGCTCAGACAAACTTCAGCATCGTTTTCATAATATTCCATCTTGGGCAAGTAAACATTCCAGTGTGGATTTTGTTTCTGTTTGTTTCACTGTTGTAAATCTGAAAGTTATTTCTGAGCCCACGGTCATTTCTTGCCTCTGTTAGCAGGTGGTGTTTCCATACGGGTCTTCTCAAGCTAATCAGACTGCTCCCTATCCCACTCTTCTATGTGGCAGTGTTTTATCAGTTTTTAAACCCCTTGTGCTAGATGGAATCTATACCTTATTTCCTTTTTAAGAAGTAGCTCTATGATTTTGTTGGGGTGGATGACATAGTTGTGTGCCACCACCCACACAGTCTGTGTGTCTGACACAGGTCTTTGTCTTCTCATGAAGCCACTGTAAGAACTGGGCAAGATTGACAGCTGACTGATTTCAATTTGACATAGAGGAAACAGACTACTGTATGAACCTCCCTCAAGTCCTTGTAGAGATCCTCTTTTTCTTTTGCTCCCATATTGTTGTTTTAAAATGTAAATCTGATAAGGCCACTGCCCCACATAAAAACCCTTCAGTGGTTCCCAATATCCCTTAGAACCAAATTCCAAATCCTTAATGTGGTTTAGGATAATTATCATGTTTCATCCGACCCACACAACTGCTTTCTGTATGTGGGAGGTTGAACACTGCCTCTCCTTCTACCACTGCAAGGATATGCATAGCCTTCTCCCTGGCACCTGTGAATGTTAACTGTATGGAAAGAGGGTGTTTTAGATATGAATACTTTAAGGATCTGGAGGTGGGCAGATTGTCCTGAGTAATCACAAGAATGTAAGAAAGATGCAGAAGATTGGAGCAAGATTACTGGGACAAAAGATGCCAGAGTGATACAAGGGAAGTGGCCAGAAGCCAAGAGGCAGAAGTGGCAAAACATTCTTCCTGAAGTCTCCAGAGGGAGCCTCACCCTGCTAACACCTTTATTTTAGACTTCCAGTCTTTGGAACTATAGGAGAATAAATTTTTAATGTCTTACAACCCTAAATTTGTGATAATTTCTTAGGGTAGCAATAGGAAACAAATATATAATATAAGCCAATTTTCAATATTATGGAAAACTAGAATTGGAGGTCATTTATCCAATAAATATCTATTTAGTGCCAGGCAGTCTATTGAAGATATTTCCTTTGTGATCCTAACAATCTAAGAGTGAGACAGATAATGCATTACTGAATTTGCTTATTAAATCTAGAAGTCTTTTGGTGGAGTTTTTGGGGTCTTCTAAGTAGAGTATCATGTCATCTGCAAATAGCAATAGTTTAATTCTACCTTTCCTATCTTTATTCCTTTTATTTCTTTTGTCTAATTGCTCCAGCTAAAGTTTCCAGGACTATGTTGAATAAGAATGGAGAGAGTGGACATCCTTATCTTGTTCCTGATTTTAGAGTGAAAGCTTTCAGTTTTTGTCCATTTAGTATGATGTTGGCTGTCGGTTTGTCATAGATGGATTTTATCGGATTAAGATAAAGACCATCTATTGCAATTTTCCGTAAGTTTTTTTTTTTTTTATCATGAATGTGTACTGGAATTTGTCAAAAGCTTTTTCTGCATCTATTGAGATGATCAAATGATTTTTGTCCTTAGCTCTGTTAATATGGTGTATTACATTTATAGATTTATGTATGTTGAACTATCCTTGTATCCGTGGGAGGAATCCTACTTGATTATGGTGTACAATCTTTTTGACAATTTGCTGTGGCTGTTTGCCAATATTTTACTGAGGATTTTCGCATCAGTGTTCATTAGGGAGATTGGCCTGTAGTTTGATTTCTTAGTTGGGTCCTTCTCTGGTTTTCAAATCAGAGTAATGCTTGCGTCCAGGAATGAATTTGGAAGTATTCCTTCCATTTCAATTTCATTAAAGAGTTTGAAAAGTAGTGGTATTAGATCTTCACTAAATTTCTTGTAGAGTTCAGCAGTGAATCCTTCAGGGCCTGGGCTCTTCTTTGTTGGTAGGTTTTTAATTACATCTTTATTTCATTTATTGATATTAGGTTATTTAGGATGTTTATATCTTCTTCATTCAGCTTTGATAATTCATATGTATCTATGAATCTGTCCATTGCCTCTGTATTTTCCATCTTATTAGAATTCAAGTTTTCAAAGTAGGTATGGATGATTTTCTGGGTTTCTACAGGGTCTGTTGTGATTTCACCCTTTTCATTCCTAATTGTGTGGATTTGAGTCTTTTCTTTCCTTTTTTTGATAAGGTTGGCTAAGGGTTTGTCAATTTTATCTAATCTTTCAAAGAACCAACTGTTCGATTCATTGATTCTTTGTATTATTTTTTTAGTGTCCAGTGTATTAATTTCTGCTTTGATCTTCATGATTTCCTCCCTTGTATGAGCTTTTGGTTTAGCTTGCTCTTCTTTTTCTAGAAGTTTGAGGTTCAACATTAACTTGTTAATATGTACTTGCTCTGTTTTCCTGATAGGGGTATTTACTGCTATAAATTTCTCTCTTAAGACTGCTTTCATTGTGTCCCACAAGTTCTACTATGTTGTATTGTCATTATCATTCAACTATAAAAATTGTCTAATTTCTTCTTTAACTTCATCTGTGACCCATTGGCCGTTCAATAGAGTGCTATTTAATTTCTATGTGTTTATGAAATTCTTGTGGTTTCCTTCAGCATGGATATCTAATTTCATTGCACTGTGATCTGATAGTATGCATGGGATAATTTCAGTTCCTTTGCATTTACTTAAGCATGTTTTATGAGTCAGTTTATGATCTATCTTGGAGAATGTCCCATATGCAGCTGAGAAGAATGTGTATTCTGATGTTGTGAAACACTCTATAAACATCTACTAAGTCCATTTGATCAAAAATTTGATTTAGTTCTAATATTTCATTATTGATTTTTGTCTAGTTGATCTGTCTTTTGGTGATAATGGGGTATTGAGGTCTCCCAATATAATTGTATTAGGGCTTATTTGATTTTTCATGTCTGTTAGTAATTGTTTTATATAGTTGGGTGCGCTGGTATTTGTTGCTTATATATTTATGATTGTTATCTCTTCCTCTTGGATTGTTCCCTTTACAAGGATGTAGTGACCTTCTTTGTCTCTCTTAATCAGTCTTGGCTTGCAATTCACTTTGCCTGCAAATAGAATGGCTACCTCTGCTTTTTTCTGGGTTCCTGTCATGTGGAGTATTGTTTTCCATCCTTTGACTTTCAGTCTATGAATTTCTTTTTGAGTTAAATGTGTTTCTTGTATGCAGCATATTGTTGGATCTTGCTTCTTGATCCATTCTGCAACTTTGTCTTTTGACTGGTGAATTGAGACCGTTAACATTGATGGTTATAATTGATATATATTGATTTATCATTGTCATATTATTTTCCTGTTGTTAGCTCCCCCCTTTTTTCCTCCCTCCAATTGTTTGCCTTCCCTGGTGGATTCCTTCTGTTGGGGTTCATGGAGTTGTAGTCCTTATTATCTCTTTCTGGAATGTCCTTCAGAACATTTTGGAGTGCTGGTTTGGTGGTCATAAATTTTTTCAGATGTTCTTTGTGATGGAAGTTTTTATTTCTCCATCAATTTTGAAAGATAGTTTTGTGGGACACATCAGTCTGGGTTAAAAGTTGTTTTCCTTTAGAACTTGGAGTGCTTCACTCCAAGCTCTCCTTGACTTGAAGGTTTGTGCTGAGAAGTCAGCTGTGATTCTGGTGGGCTTTCTTTTATAGGTGATTTATTTCTTTTCCCTAACAGCTTTTAGGATTGTATTCATGTGTTGAATTTCTGGAATCTTGACTATGACATACCTGACTGTAGATTTTATTTTGATCATAGCTAGTTGGAGTTCTATATGCCTTGTTTATCTGTATGTCAAATTCTTTTTCTCTACCAGGGAAGTTTTCTGCCATGATGTCTGTGAATATTCTTTTAATGTCATTTGTGGTATCTCCTGTTTTTTCATTGACTCCAATTAATCTTAAGTTATTCTTTTTTGTCTCATCTTGCAGCTGCTGGATTGATTTCTCATGATCCCTTGCTATTTTTGAGAAATCTTTCTTTTCCTGGTCACTAATTGTAAGCCTGTCTTCAATATTTGAGATCCTGTCTTCACACTGGCTCAATCTGCTTTGAATATTTTCAGTGGAGTTTTTATTCTCCTGGATAGCTGCTTGAATCTGCCTTATGGATTCCATTTCTTTCCTATGCTGCACTTCCATAATTTGTTTAAGTGTGTCTATTTTTTTGTCTGTGTCTGCTCTAACATTGCTAAGCATAGTGTGTATTTTGGTAATCTCTGTAGTTATTTGAAGGATTATTTCTAATTTCATTTTTTGCAGAGCCTCCTCATTCAATTGCTTTGTTGTTTCCACTTCAGAGAGATCTGGTGGAGGGCTTCCATATTGTCTCATCTCATTGACCCCTAGGTTTGCCTTTGGTGAACTGGATGTCTGGGATTGCATCTTGTTTAAGTGTCTTCTCATTTCTTCTCTTTCTTAAATCTAATTCCTGGGATGATGGTTGTAAGTTGCCTATGGTGAGTTGCTTTACTGGTAATATTTAGGACCCTTAGGTGATGATTACTTCTCTGAGGTATCTTCCAGGTGTAGCTAGTTTTTGGGTTTTGAGAGAGAGAAAATAATATGATTTGATGTTACATGTATTTTGTATATTGAGAGAAAAAGAACAGGATAAGATGGATCTCAAGTGCTAGGGAAGGGGAATCATGAGTTTCAGTAGTGTAGTACAGGTTTCATTGGGAAAGTGACGTTAGGAAGGAGTTAGATAAATGTACTTTAGTAGCTGTACGGATTTCTTATGTGAGATGTACACTAGGCATATGGAAAAATCAGGCCAGGACAGGGCACTCTACCTACATGTTTGGTGCAGTAAAAATGCCAGTGTGGTTGAGGCAAGGAGGCCTGGAGTATAAAAGAATAAATTCATAGAGGTAATAGTGAGTCAGCATATAAAGTCCTCTCTTTGGGTAAAAGGATGTGACCATTATCATGTTGTGCCAACTTGAATGGATTAAGTAATGCCTGGAAGATTACCGAAGCACAGTTCTAGGTGTATACATGAATGACTGACATGTAGGCCAGCAAACTGAAAGAAGACACCCTCCGCTGATGTGAATGGTAGCAACCAATTGGCTTAAAAGTACTTCTGTTTATGAAGGGCTCCAGTCTTCATCATCACCATGAAACACTGGGCTCCAGTTTCTCCCACTGGTGACTCCACAGAGAGAGCTTCTAGGCCTTCAGTCTTGAGCTGCTGCTGCATCCCTTGATCCCTCTTGTTTGGTGGCTTCCAACTTCTTGGGTGGAGCAGCTACTGGTCCTTCAGCACACAGACACCTCTGATCCTGTAAGCCTAGCTAATCAGTTCTGTTGTATAATGATACATACATTTTCTATTGATTCCATTCCTCTGTATAATCCTAACTAATACAGAGGATTTACAGTTGGAGCATTTTGGGCAATGCACTGATGCATGTTTGAAAAGAGTTGCTCTATTGCCATTTTCAAAGGAAACTCAGAGTTGGGGTAAAGAGGTGAAAATGAAGGAAAAAACCCATGGGCAAGCAATTGGGCAAACTTGGCAAGACACAGTGATGACTCAATAAAAATGGGAGCATTGGGTCAGCAGTGCTCAGATTCAGGATTATTTGGAAGAGCAAAGCCAGCAGAAATTCCTGAGTGAGTGGATATGGACGTGTAAATCCAAGGTCCTTGATCTAACCACAGAAAATGGATTAACCATGAATTAAAAGTGAAAAACTATGAAAATGGTGAAATTAAGGGCAAAGATTAGGAGTTCAGCTAGGGACAAGTTAAATTGGGGGACATGTTAGGCATCTGATCAGAAATATGAAGCATCAGTCTGGTATCAAATCTGTTTGTCAAGAGAGAAGTCTGGGTGAGAGCTATGCACTGTGGAGCTGAGCACATGCAGATGGTATTTTATGAGGGACAAACAAGAGTGGCAGGAGATGGAAATGGAATGGGTGGAGGTTTTCCCATGCAAATAAGAGTGCAGGTGATGAGGGTGACTAGAATATGAGAAATGTTCACAAAATGTCTGGGAAAAATTCATTATGTAGAGGGAGATATTCTCTATGAGACAACATTTTCAGTTGAACCTTTTCGTTCCTTTTCTAGTCAGTATTAACAGAATGCAATATGAGCCCATTGTAGGATGAGTATTTGCATTTCTTATGCTCACTGAATATCATTTTCCCAGAGCACCCTAAGTCTCTGCACATTGTCATTGACAGCATCCCCTCCCTAAGAGGAGATCAGTATGGTGACTTGAAGAGTGATAATTTTGAGATTTGGGGAACAGAATTTGTGCACTTGAAGTGTGCGTTTTATAAGGTCTCCCATCTAGCAGACTGTTCTACTCTGCTGTTTGACTGGAATTGGATACTACTTGACATTTTATGAAATCCTTTCATATGAATTCTCATTTATCCTTCACATTAGTCTTAGGAAGCAGATAATGTCCTCATTTATAGTTGTAGGGACTTAGACTCAAAGCAGGGGAACAATTTTACCCAGCCATTAGGCAAATTTTGGACTTGATTTACACTCAGATTCTAGTTCTTTTCCAGCTCCATTAAAATCCATAGAGGTATTTCAATTTTTTTTAAAAAAGCCTTCTCAGTGGAACGATGGAGGTATGGAAGTAGAGGACATTTTCTAGGCTTGGTGGGTATCTGAGGTATGAATGAAACATACAATGAATGTTTAAAAATTACCATAATCCCCCTTAAATGCCTCCCCCACACTTCAGGCATACTTATCATACTTATCCAGTTATTCTTGCCACTTTCTGAAGCCATCATGGAAGTCTTCCTTTGTAAGTGTCTTTGTGAGGTGTCATTAAAATGTGGTGAGTGATGCTGCCGACTGTCACCCACCAGAGAAGCGGGCTTTGTAAGGATGTCACGGTATGCCCTGATTCACCTGATCTGACACCATGCTACTTCTGACTTTTCCCCCCAAATCAAAATGACCTTAAAAGGGAAACATTTTGAAGCAATTCAACACATGGAGGCAGCTATGAGTACAACTAAAGACCCTCACAAAAGAGGACACCAGAACTGGAGGGAATACTTTGTGGGGGGATTAATGGCAATGTGTCTTTTTACTGTAATAAAATGTTTTCATTTAAACGTTCTCTTTATTTCTTGATTATACTTTGTACTAGCCATTAAAAGCCTCTGTAAAGTTGTATAAAATGTAATATCAAGAAAATTAACTACTACATATAGTATGCTGCTTCTAGGATGATTCTTAGGTCCTGTGTGCTTGTTCCTTGCACAGATTAGTTGACACCTTAGGCATAACTGGTTCTCCATGTTCCAAAGTGACCTTGAAATTGGGGACCCTATCATAGCCACTGAAGACCAACTGTGTCTCCCACCCGCTGAAGTAGGGCTTCCTAAGGGCCCCTATTGCCTGAGTATTTTTCATTAAGTTCCTGTCTCTCCTAAAATTGTGCATAGGACATTAGAAAAATCTTTAGAATTCTTGATACATTATCTGAGTACTGCTGAGAAGAGAGGGTATTACAGAGGTGGCCATATGGTTATTGCTATAAATAAGTTGGTTTTGGGGAAGGTTTCTAGCTGGATTATTGGTTGCCATGGATGAAGCTTTGGATTTATGAGGATGAATTGTGGGATCATTTTACAGTATTGAAAAAAGGGGAAAGTTTTTGGAGAGGAAAGCAGTTGGGACAGATTAAGCCAGTTCTGACTGTTGAACACCCAATATATAGAAGGACAACTTCAGGGGTGAATGGAAAAGCAAAATAATATTTTTCAGTAATGTGCACAGATAGATGGAGATTAAAGGTCATATCCAAAGTGGAGCAGAAAAACAGTTTTAACTAGATGAATCCACATGGGAGAAAATAAAGATGGGAGGAATTTCAGTGTGACACAGGAATAACTTGTAAATAGAATAATTTGAGAGAAACAGGCTAGTGGAGGGCCAGGGATGGTGGCACACACCTGTAATCCCAGCACTCAGGGGGCTGAGGCAGAAGGATTGCCATGAGTTCAAGCCAGCCTAGATTACATAGTTCAAGGCCAGCCTGAACTACAGAGTAAGACCTTGTCTCTAGAAACCTAAAACAAAAACAAAAACAAAAGCTCAATAGACACAGAAAAAGCATTTGACAAAGTCTACACCTATTCATGATAAATACCCTAAAGAAAATCAGAATAGACAGTTTTTACCTTGATCTGATAAAAACCATCTATGACAAACCGATAGTCAACATCTTACTAAGTGCTCAAAAACTGACAGCTTCCATTCTAAAATTGGAAACAAGACAAGGATGTTCACTATCACCACTCCTATTCAATATAGTTCTGGAAACATTAGCTAGAGCAATTAGATATGAGATAGAAAAGGAATAAAAGCAGGAAACAAGAAGTTAAATTATAATTTGCAGATGACATAATACTCTACATGGAAGAGCCCAAAAACTTCACCAAAAGATTTCTAGATTTAATAATCAGATCTGTAGAACAACTGGATACAAAGTCAACATTCAAATCAATAGCATTCCTGTACTAAATAAAGAAATGAACTAGTAGAGGGAAGCATATTCATACAAGCCCCCCCTCACCGCAGTGTGAAGAGTTGTATGTAGGACATACGTGTTTTGGGGGAAGTGTTGATTTGTATAATTAATATACCTGATTGAGTGAAGATATTCCTAAAAGCATTAATATGAGGACTTCATGGTACTTACAGTAACCTGTAGATGAAAATCTACTTTTTCTGTTTTCTTAAAGTTATAGGCAATATATTTACATGTAATTGGTATATATTATGTAATTAGTGATGTGTTATATAATATAATATCATATAATACATATATAATGTTCGTGCATGTAATAACTATAAATTGGTAAAGCCTGAGCATGAGGAACTAAAATGAGTCCTCTAGAAACATGTTATGCTAAATAAATCTCATTTCCTTTTCTCTCCTTTTAAACTAGAATTAATGAAGAGTCTGTCATAGATTCCACATTAAATTAAAATATTTCACCACATTTTATTTTTCCAGTGGAAAATTATAAAATGTGATTCAGTTATCATATGTTTAAGGAAACTTACTTAATTTTAACTAATAATCATTTTAAAAGCCAGCTGGAAAAATTTCATGCAGGCAGACAAAAGTTTTATTCAATACTTTTTGGGTGGTTTTATATGTAGCTCAAATGAAGAAAAAAATATGTGTGGTCAGATGTGTAGAGGGTAGACAATGACTTGCAGATGACAAAGTCAAATGAAATATTACTGTAGGAGTTTTAATAGACTTGGTTTTGGGCTAAGCCAACTAGGACCACAGATGTAGACAGGTTAAGACAGATGGAAAGATGGGGACTCTGGTAGGGCCAGGATTTAGGAAATTCATTCAGCTGCAGGGCTTCTCTCAGAAAAAAATGCCCTGCAGCCCAGATGGCTGTCCTAAAGAGCACTGTGGACATGAGCTTGAGATGCTGCCAGTATCTATGGCTTTCCAACATGATAGGTAGAATGTGGCCCCCACACTTTTATATGCAGATAATTTTCTCAATTAAGTTGATAACACACTCAGTGTTGTACTCAGCTAGAACATGATCCTGGCCAACAGCTAAGGATAAAGAAAGTGGGGTCATGGCCTTACAAGAGAAGTGGCTGGCAATTAGAAAAAACAGGCAAAAATCACGTGTATAAATGTTTACTCTCAGGTGAATTTAGGGAAAGAGCTTCCGTATCAATTTCGCAGTGGGCACTATCTATGGGACTAGGCCAAACCCATAGGAACGTGAGGTTTCAAGTAAGGACTGAAGAATGAAGTGTTTACCGAAAACTGCTGAAGATGAAGTATCCCAGGACCTTACTTACGACTGGGGAAGAAAACAAAACAAAAAGAGACCATGTGTCAGATATAAGGGCAGAAGTCACATCACTGAACAGTGAAGCAACCATGACATGCAAAGCTGAGTGATCAAGGAGGACGGTTCCAGATGGGTGAGCGCAGAGGTTCAGGACGAAGCCCTGGACGTCCCACTGTGGGTGTGGAGATGCAGGCAGGAGCAGGGCCCACCTTACCCTAGGAAAGAGAGAGGACTCCCATGTTGCTGCCCATTGTGGTGGGATAGGCATGTGAACTGAGCTTGGTTAGCCTTTAGACAACAGCTTTCAGGGCCAAAAGCTAAGGAAATACTGAAGATTTAGACAACATTATTAAATTATTAAAATTTGCAATTATAAGGCTCAGTGAAGCTGTCTGGAAAAAAGTGTGTGATTCAAAAAATTATTCCAGTTGACCAAACATTTAATACACTTTACATGAGGGAAAAATGGCAATGATATTACACTGTCAAGGAAAGTTGGGGGGAGCAAGCCATAAATAAAATATATACTCTAAATCCTAGATTTTTCAGTCATCCTGAGGAATTATATTAAATTTTGCTAAGTATATTTATGGAGGACTTGTGATATTCTAATTTGGGTTCAGAGGATTGGGGGGGAGAATGATGAGAAATGTGGACATAATATGAATCACAGTTAGAAATAAGCCAGAATGAATAGGACTTCTTAATGTAGGTATGGTAATTTTTTTTTTTTGAGACAAGGTTTTGCTATGCAGTTCAGGCTGGCCTTTAACGCACTTTTTAGCCCAGGATAGCCTTGAACTTGCAACAATCCTCCTGCCTCAGCCTCCTGAGTGCTGGGATTACAGGCGTGTGACACAATGCCCAGCTGATAATAAATATTTAGTGGTGGTGGCAAACATTAAATGTGTCCTATGTTATCCCAATAAATAGATTTTAAACCATTAAATGAAAACTTT
This sequence comes from Dasyprocta punctata, assembly GCA_004363535.1. Lineage (NCBI taxonomy): Eukaryota > Metazoa > Chordata > Mammalia > Rodentia > Dasyproctidae > Dasyprocta > Dasyprocta punctata. The sequence goes on from RJWM01022681.1 coordinate 21,902, forward strand.
CCAAAGACAGATAATAGGAACTCAGTAGATTTTTTAAAATATTAAATATTTTTTCTAGCAATGAAAAATTTGAGTGTTAAGTGAGCTGTCTTGGGAAATATTCAAAAAGGTAAGATGACCATCTGTCTGGAAGCCCCATGGCATTTGCTTATTGTGTGAAACTCTGCTGCAAAAAACAAATAATTAAAATTTCTTCCAAGATTTTGCTATTATGAATTGTGCTGCTATAAACATGGGCATACATGTATCAGTATAATGTGATTTCTTTAGCTCTTTTGGGAAGATATTTAGAAAAGTAATAGCTGGGTCATATGGAATTTCTAATTTTAGTTATTTGAGTTTTTCCATAGCAGTTGTACTACTTTAAAATCCTAGAAGCAGTCTGTATACCCATCCACAGATGAATGGGTAAAGAAAATGTGGTAACTATACATAATAGAATACTGCTTGGCTATCAAAGATAAATTCAAGTCATTTTCAGGAAAATGGAAGCATCTGGAAAAATACAATGTCGAGTGAAATAAATCAGACAGACAAGATTAAATACTCTATGGTGTCTCTCACCTGAGTAAGGCAAAGTACAAACAAAAAGCAAAGTAAATGATACAGAGAGGGAAATAAGGGGATAGATTTCTTTCAAATGGGAAGGGTTTCAGGAAACAGTGAGGGGAGAGGTGGCGGGAAGGGAAGTGTGAAGATGTAAGAAGTACCGTGGACAGTTACCAAATACCCACAGTGAGTGTAAACATTATAAGTCATAAACATGAGCAAATAACAACAAGAATAAAAGTGAGGACTAGGAAAGGGGGTTTAGAGACAGGGGGAGGGAGATTAAAAAAACAAGTTGTGTTGAACACATGTACCTAGTCCCCATGATGAATGTAAACTTCACATACTGCTAACGTGCTAATAAATTTTGTAAAATATCTCTTTTGAAATATTGTCCAGACATTTAACTTTGGTACTATAGAACTACACTGCAATTGTTTAATTTTAGTAATCATAATATCTTAGAATGTTCCTCCGATGTGTCAAATTTCACTTTATAGAGATGTCATGATTCATTTAGAAGTGCTCAAATGTTGTGTGATTAAAGCAGAGAACATTAGGAATTAAGAGGGCTCATTCCCAGTCACTCTTTTGGTGATATTAAACAAGTAATTGCATTTCTTTGAGTCTTATTTTCATCATCTGGAAAATGAGAATAATAAATCTATGTCAGTGAGTCAATCCATTTAACAACTCTTTCCCAGACAAGAGCTATGTGCCAGGCCCTGTGCTATCTTTGAGAAGTGTGAAGCATTCTCTGTCCATAAGGACTTCACAGCCTGGTAGGATTGTTGTTAAGAGTGAATAGGTTTGCTGGGGTGCAGGTAACAACACCGTGCTTGTGGTTTGCCCCTCTATGAATGCAAGGTTAGTATTTGTATCAACGAACATTCATCAAACACTGACTGTGATAGCCTATATACAAAGCATAACCATTGTACCAACGTGATAGACTTACTTTGTTTCTAGTTTTTTTTTTTTTCTGGTACATAGATGTGTTTCTAAGCATCACATCCTTGAAAAAAAGAAATTCTAAGAAGAAATTAACTCCTGATCTATACTTTATTCACCAGTGTTTTCCTTTTCTAGCGTTTAACAATACCCAAGGTGAAGGAAAGAGATGGCTTGGGAAAGTTGCTCAGCCACCCCTAACACAATGGTAGAATGTCATAAGCAAAATGTCAACCACAATACTAAGAATATTCTGAACACAGAACAAACAGGATTTTCTGGTAACTTGGATATGAAGTATGAAAGAAATATGACTCAAGGATAGTTTCAAAGGTTTGGTTTAAGAAACTGGAAGAATATATTTGCCATTATTTAGTATGTGAAATACTTCAAGGAAAAAAAATAAGTGCGGAGTGGTAGAAATCATGCACTTTGGTTTTGAGACATGTAACATTGGAGATGCCTAACTGACTTTCAAGTGGAGATCCTCGTGAAGCAATTAAGGTGTATAAATCCAAAATGGAAGACAGGGGCCTGAGGTTAGATATGTAAATCTGAGGATCAGCATCTAGAAAGATAGTCTACTGGGTGTAATCACCAAAAGAATGAGTATGAAGCTATTGACAGCCAAAGCTCACATGACAAAAACAGTCAATGGATAAACAGTAACAAAAAACATCAGGAGAAGAAAAACAATATACCAACAGATAAAGAAATTAGAGCAAATAGCCAACATATTTCAGTAATATCTCTTAGTGTTAACAACTTGAACTCTCTAGTCAAGAGACACAGATCGGATAAAAGAAACAGAATACAACAATCTGTTGTACTCAAGAACTTATCTGATCCAAAAAGATACACGTGGACTAAAAATTAAAGGATGGAAAAGAACATTTCAAGCACCAGGACCCTAAAAACAAGAAAGGGTAGCAATTCTCATATCAGGTATGGTAAACTTCAAGTCAAAAACTGAAAGAGACAAAGGAGGTCACTGTACAGTAGTTAAGAGAGCAATCTAATGAGAGGAGATAACACTGATAAACATATTTGTACTGAATTCTGGAGCACCTATCATCATAAAACTGCTGAAATTAAAAGATCAAATAAATACTAATACAATTATAGTATGGAACTTTAGCACCCCACTTTCACAAAGAGATCAACTAAATGGAAAAAAATCAATAAAGAAATTTCAGAGCTGACCAACACCCTTGAACATATGGACTTACTAGGTACTTACAGACTATTCCACCCTATACAACAGAATACATATTCTTTCCAGCAGCACATGTACTTTTTCCAAAATAGCTTACATACTGGCCCACAAATCCTGCTAAAATAAACATAAAAGAATTGAAATCACCTTGTGCATACTATCAGACCACTGTGCAATGAAAATAGAAATCATCAGAAGAAGAAATTTCAGAACAGGCAAAAGCTCCTGGAAAATTAGCAACATATTACTAAACAACTAATGGCTCCCAGAAGAAATCAAAGGAGAAATTTTAAAAATTCTGGAAACAAATGACAATGACTATACAAGTCAAAACTCTAGGACACTACGAAAGCAGTGTTAAGTGGAAAATTCATTACAATCATTGTTCACATTAGGAAAATGGAGGAAGTGCAAATAAATAGGCTTATAAAAAAATCTTAAAATACTGGAGAAGCAACAACAAACTAGTTCCAAGTCAAAATTAGGGAGAGGAATTATAAATGTGAGAGTGAAAATCAATGAAATTGAGAAATAAAAAACAAAAACAAAAACAAAGGCAAAAACAAACCCAACAAATTGAAAAGTTAGTTCTCTGAAAGAATAAATAATATAGGCAAGACTTTAGCATGATTCACCAAGAGAAAGAAAGATTCAAGTCAATATAATTAGAAATGAAAAAGGTGAAATCATCACAGTGCCAAAATCCAGAAGACATTAACTACTTTGAAAAATTAATCCCAACAAATTAAAAACTTTGAAGAAATGGATGCAATCCTAGACATATACAAACTACCAAAACTAACCCAAGAAGACAGAATATGCTTAACAACCACAACAAAAAATGAAATTGACTTGGTAATAATGAATTTAGCAACTAAAATAAGCCCAGGGCCTGATGAATTCTATGAAACCTTTAAGGAAATTGTATCACCAACACTCCTCAAGCTCTTCAAAGAAATTGAGAGGAATGGAGTGCTCCAAAATTCGTTTATGGAAGCCAATATCACCCTGATCCCAAAATCAGATAAAGACCCACTAAAAAAGAGAAGTATAAGCCAATGTCTTTAATGTGCATACATGCAACAATCCTCACAAAGGTATTAGCAAATGGAATGCAGCACATTATCAAAAAGATGGTACATGATCAGCAAGTAGGTTTCATCCCAGAGGTGAAAGAATGGTTCAACATACATGAATCAATAAATGTAATATATCACATGAACAGGAGCAAGGTAAAGAAGAAAAACATGATCATATCCATAGATGCAGAAAAGGCTTTCAACAAAATCTAAGACCCTTCGTGACAAAATCCCTGAGGAACCAGGTATACAAGGTCAATACCTGAATATGATAAAGGCTATTGATGACAAAGCAATAATCAGCATCATATTAAATAGGGAAAAACTAAAAGCATTCCCCTGAAATTCAGGAACAAGATGAGAATATATGCTATCACCTCTTCTAATCAACATAGTACTTGAAACATTAGCCAGAGAAATTAGGCAAGAGAAATAAATAAAAGGGTATAGCTTAGAAAGGAAGAACTTAAGTTATCATTATTTTCAGATGACATGATACTCTACATAGAAGACCCAAAGAACTCCAGCAAAAAAAGCTCTGAGAATAATCAATTTCAGCAAAGTAGCCGGACATAAAGCCAACACACATAATCATTAGCATTTGTGTACACTAACAATTAATGGAATGAGAATTATGAAAATGATACCATTCACAATAGCTCAAAGAAAAATGAAATATGTAGGAATTAACCTAACCAAGGAAGTGAAAGACCTATACAAAAAACACTACAATACTCTGAAGGAGATTGAAAAGGATATCAGAAAATGGAAAGATGTACCTTGTTCCTGGATAGGCAGAACCAGTACTGTCAAAATGGCCATACTTCCAAAACGCATTCTATGCAGTTTCAATCAAACTATGAACAACAGACTTTATAGATCTAAAGAAAACAATTCTAAATTTCATATGGATCCTAAAGAGAACCAGGACTGCAGAAATAATTTTGGGCAACAAGAGCAAAGCAGGTGACTTAGCAATACCTGACTTCAAACTATACTACAAGGCAAAAGTGATAAAAACAGTGTAGCACTGATGCATGGACCAGTGGAATGGAATTAAGGACCCAGAAACCTAGAAACCTCCCCCAGACATATTCAACTATTTGACTTTTGACAAAGGGGCCAAAACTGTAAGTGGGAGGAAAGATAACCAGATGTCTCAACTGGTGTTTGTAGAAGAATAAAACTTGGTCCTTCTCTCTCACTGTATACTAAATTAAAACAAAAATGGATCAAAGTTCTAAACATTGAAACAGAAACATTAAACCTTCTGGAAGATAAAATAGGTAAAACACTTACAGACATAGGTATAGGAAAGGATTCTTTAAATAGAATTTCAATCACATAAGAAATAGTAGCATGAATCTACAAATGGGATTGCATCAGACTAAAAATTTTCTGTACAGCAGAAGCATCAATCATTAGAGTGAAGAAACAGCCCACAGAATGGGAAAACAATTTTGTCAACACCTCTTAGACTCAGGACTAATATCTAGAATATCCAAAGGGGAAAAAAATTAAAACACCTAATATTAAAGATCCAGTCAAGAAATGGGCAAGATAAATGAACAGACACTTCAGAGAGGAAGAAAGGCAAATGGTTGACAAATATATGAAAAAGCATTCAACATCTCTGGCCATCAGAGAAATGCAAATTAAAACAATGCTAAGTTTCCATTTTCCTCCGAAAAGAATAGCAATCATTGGAAATTGAACAGTAACAAGTGCTGGTATGACTGTAGTGAAAAAGGAACTCTCCTCCATTGTTGGGAATGCAAACCAGTACAATCTCTATGGAAATCAGTATGAAGATTTCTCAAAGAACTGAAAGTAGAAGTTCCATGCAACCCAGCTATCTCCCTGCTGGGTATCTTCCTCAAAGAGAGTCATCATACTACAGTGATACAGGCATGCCAATGTTTATAGCAGCACAATTCATAAGAGCTAAATCCTGGGAGCATCCTGTATGACACCAACAGATGACTGGATAAAGAAAATGTGATATCTATACATGATAGAATACGACTTAGCTATAAAGAATGATACATTTGAGACATTTGTAGAAAATGCATTCACCTGGAAAATATAATGTGTAAAATTAACCAGACACACAAGCTTAAATATATATGGTATCATTTGAGTGAGGTAAATTATAAACTAAGAGAGAAATAAAGGATGGTAATAAAGGGACAGATATCTTGCAATAGGAAATTGGTCTAACGGAACAAGGGCGAGATGTGAGGAGGAGGGAAGGGGAAAGAAGACAAAGACATGCCATGTACAGAAATCTAATAATCCCAATTAAAGTAAACGCTATCTGCCATAATATAGGCTATGACAAATAATATCAACAAGTATGAAAAAGGGCAGAGGGGAACTAGAGGAAGGGAGGGGAAAGGGGGAAGAGAACTAAAAAAAGAAACAAGCTGTAGTACGTGCACCTAACCACTGCCCAAGATGACTGTAAACTGCACGAATTGCAAACGTGTACTAACAAAAGAAAGAATTTATAGAAGCAAATAAATAACTTGATTTAAAAATGAGTAAAGGACCAGAATGTTACAAGTTAAACTTACTTCTTTGCAAAGTTTATGGTCGAGGCCCCCATAATAAAAGATTTGCAAGACAGCACAGACATTTCGTTAACTACATTTTGTGTGATATGGAAGCCTCTATGACAATGAAGACTCAGAGCTGCAAATCCAAGATCATTGAAAAGAGGTATCCTCGCATTCACCAATGCCACAGAGAAGAACAGAGCAGCAGGGCAAAGACTGCATTGGGAGGGGGATGGCTGTGGGGAAAAAACTGTGGAAAGCAGCAAGGAAAGGCTGGGAACCCCAAGGAGCACTGGGATAGTGTTCACTGTAGCTTTCACCCTAGCAAGTAAAGAATGGAGAAAGGATAGGACACCCCACACGACTGGAAAAAGGTAAGCAGGAAATTTCCAGCAAATTCTATCAGGCAGTAGACCTACAATCCTAAGTACTAGTGAAATCCACAGTACTTAAGAACTTCAAATTTACTCTGGGGAGCTGTCTGGCATCTGAGCAACTCCTCTGCTGCAGACAAAAATCTCATATTTTCTCCGCACCCCTAACCATCTCCCCAAATCCAAGCTGATAGGAAAGGTGCTGTCAGACTTTGTCTTGCCTTAGTGGCCAATAGCCTTGTTTTTGAGGCTTTCAGCACTTTGGTCCAGAGAATGCTGCACAGGGTAGACCCTGACTCTTAGCAGCCTGTGACCATGGGGGCATCTGTGTTTGCTGTACAGAATGTGACCATGGTGCTGTCCATATCATACATCTCCAATAACTGCCAATGTCACTTATACTTGCTTCACAAGGTTTAGGGAAGGTCCTCTTCATAGTCCATGGCCCTGGATTATGGATACTGGTGCTACAGACTGTAGCATCACTATGTTCATCTGGAAGTTCCTATAGAAAGTCTTCTGTATATCTGGTGGCTTCAGCACCAAAGCTGCCAGTGCCACGAGATCATGTGTCACCTACATTATCCCAAGATATCTGAGGAAAGTTCCCTATATATTTGATGGCCCCAGGATTGAAGGATAGTCTCCTTCCACATCCCATACAACCTGGATCCCAGCTACCACCTTCACAAGTGGCAGCACCATCAGGGCTGTGCAAGTCTTGAAGACACATATTTGAAATCATGTGTCCACTGCAAAGTCATGCCATTATCTTTAGTAACGACTGTAGTCAAGGCTTTCATAGACACTGTTAATGTCTGTTAGTGAAAAAAATGTGGAGGCTATGCTTTAGAGCTCACCTAGAAAAAAAGCCAATGTAACTACCCAACCAACAAGCCACATCCCATTTAAAGTCTTTTTTTACAAAAACTACTCCATAAAAATGGAAGCAGTGGTTTACATCTGATGTGTAGATATCAACACAAAGATACAAGAAACAGGAAACTGCAAAGGAATCTAGAATTCTCAAATAGACTCCAATTTGAAGGAAATCTTTGTAAATACCTAAAAATAATTCAATATAATTATCCTAAGGAAACTCAGTGATATATTAGAGACTACAGATAGAAAATACAGTGAAACGAGAAAAATAGTGTACATGAATGAGAAACTTAATAAAGAGAAAGCATAAAAAGAGTCAATCTGAAATCTTGAAACTGACAATTTTAATGAAGAAATAAAAAATGCCATTGAAACCTCCTGCAAAAGGCTAAACCAAGGGGGAAGAAAGAGTTTCTAAATTTAATGATGGGTCTCCTGAAATAACTGTTATGGTTGATACATTGTGTCAACTTGACAAGTTTAGACGTTTAACAGAGAGACTCAGCAGGGAGCCAGGGTTTTTACTTTGTAAATATCCCCATCCTGTGCAAGAGGAGGACACAGAGATTTTGTGAGTGCTACATCTGCCCTGGGTCGGGGGTGGCCTGCTTACAGTATAAGGGAGGAACGGAGGCTTGCTCTTCCTCTTTTGCTCTGGCTGCTTTTGTGACTGTTGCTTTGAAGTGTTGCCCCTGTGCCATGCCACCCTGCCTGGGAGTCAGCTGATTATGAACTGAAACCTCTACAAACAGTGAGCTAAATAAACCTTTCCTTTCTTCATTTTGGGTGTTGGGTACTTTGTCCCAGCAATGAGAGAAAAGTAACAAAGACAATAACCCAGACTCTTCTCTGAAAAAGCAAAACACAAGAAGTCAATGAAACAAGATTTTGAAAGAATGAGCAAAGTATATGAGATACATAGGACAGTATCAGGCAAGCAAATATTCATATTATAGAAAGAGAGGAAAAGGGATAAGTCAATGAAAACCTATTTGATGAAATAGTAGAAGTTTTCTCTAATCTTGAAAGTGATATGGACATCTAGATCTAGGAAACTCAAAGGGCTCCAACTAGATTCAACAAAAAAGGCTTCTTCCAATCCATATTGTAGTCTAGTGATGGTGACCTTTTGAACTTTCAATGATAAAAAGTGGTTGGCTGCAGCAGGTGTACCACAGGTTCACTACCACTGTTATAGGAAAATCATCAAAACTACAAGACAAAGAATAATAAATACAGAAAGAAAAAAACATCAAATCCCCTAAAAGGGTATCTTCATTAGGTGGACAGCAAATTTTTCAGCAGAAATCTTAGTGGTCATCAGAGAATGAGATGATGTATTCAAAGTCTAGAACAAGAAAAACAACAAACAAACAACAACAATATTACAAACAACCCAAACTCATACTCAGAAAAGCTATCTTTCAGACATATAGGATAAATAAAATCTTTCCTAGAAAAGCAAAATCTGAGAAAATTCATCCCTACCAGACAGATCCTACAAGAAATTCTTAAGACAGTCCTACACTAGAAACAAAGGATGATAACTACTGTTGTAAAAACATGTGTATTAAAAACTCACTAGAAAAAAAGTATCAAACCTTATGACAAAAAAGATATCAAACCACAAAGACAATAACAAGAGATGAAAAAGGGAATAAATATACAAAACAATGAGAAAACAATGAACAAAATGACAGGAGGAAGTTCTTACCTATCAGTAAGAACTATGAGTGAAAATAGGTTAAATTTCCTAACTGAAAGGTACTAGCTGGCTGGATTAAAAATAAGAACCTACCATATGCCACTTAAGAGAAAGTCACCTGATTGTTAAGATTACACATACAGGGTTAGAAAAATACCCATTGCTCAAATGGAAACCCGAAGTAAACAGGAAAAGCTATACTTATGTCCATAAAATGGATTTTAAATCAAAGCTATAAAAAGAAAGAATCCTTACATAATGATAAAAGGATTGATTCAACAAGAAAATATAGCAATTATGCACTCAACATAGGCCCAATCAAATAAATATATGTATGAAACTTTAATAAATCTTAAGGTAAAGACACTCCAACACCATAATAGATAAGGGCTTCCACTGCCCACTTTTGTCAATGAACAGGACACCCAGACAGAAAATAAAGGTAGATTAAACTTTAAACATACATCAAACAACCGACATGTATAGAATATCTCTTGTAATACAGAAAAATACACATTATTCTCAGTAGCACTTGGAACATTCTATAAGTGAGATAACATAGATAAGTTTTTTAAAAATTGAAATCAGATTGTTTGTCTTCTGAGACCACAATGAAACGAAACTGTAAGTCAATAACAAGAACAATGCCAAAATGACAAGCGCATAGACACTGAACAACACATTTGTAAATGATCGAGTCACTGAAGAAATTGAAAAAGAAATTCAAAAATTTCTTGAAATAAATGAAAACAAAAGCCCAATAAAATGTGTGAAATACAGCAGGTGCTAACTAAAGCATTGATGGTGAATCTTTTAAAAGTTTTCAATAACAAACAGCCTGCTGTGGCGTGTGCCGTGGATTTGCCGCCACTGAAATAACAGAATGAATACAGCAATGAATGCATACATTGAAAATGGAAAGATTTCTAGTAAACAACCTAATGATGAAGCACTTCATGGACTTAGAAAAGCAAAAGCAAACCAAACCCAAAATTAAGTAGAAGGAAAGGGATAATGAAGATGTGTACAGAAATAAATGAAACACAAACTAAAATATATAAAATCAATCAATGAAAAAGTTGGTTTTTTGAAATAAAAATCACAAACTTTTAGCTAGACTAACCAAGGAAGGAAAAGAGAAGACCCAAAGAAAATCAAAGCTGAAAAAAGACATTAAAATTGATGCCACAAAAATACAAAAGATCATAAGAAACTACTTAAACAATTTTATACTAAAAATTTGGAAAACAGGAAGAAATAGATGAATTCCTGGACACATGCAACTATAAAGATTGGATTAAAAAGAGACAAAAAATTTAAATAGATCAATAATGAGTAATGTGGTTGAGGCAGTAATTAAGTCTCACACTAAAGGCAAGTCCGGGCAAGATGGTTTTACAGTTAAATTCTACAAAAGGTTTAAAGAACAGCTGGGTTTTGTCCAACTACTCCAAAGTACACAAAAGGAAGGAGTTTTGTGAAACACCTTTTATGAAGCCAGAATTTTGCTGAGAGTAAAATTAAACACATCGCAACAACAACAAAACTATAGACCAGTATGATTGGAGACCCCTGCAGTGTGTTCCAATCTCCTTCCTGGGTTACAGCACATGGCCGGAAAGGAAAGAGCAAGAGACAAAAAGAGAGGGATGCATAGCAGGGATCTGGGGTGACCAGTTGTTCTCTAGTGTAAAAACGGCCATGAGCCACCCAGACTCTTGGTATTTTTCATTACATCTGAGTCAAGGACAATGGGTGAAGGCTAGTGGATGTTTCTGGGAACAGTAACGGGCCCTACAGTGGCTAGGAAGATCGAAACATTCTTGCAAGGACAACGACAAGGCCAAGGACAAGGATGAGACAGGGAGCAATATGGAAACTGTAGTTTCCCCAGGAGCTTCTCATCTCCAGCAGGTCTTGTCTTGCCCTGTGAGCTCCACAGCAGCCCCTAGCCCTAGGGCTTCCAGCTGTGACCAGAAAAGGGCAGGAGTTTCTGCATTCCAATCTGACCCATAAGGGCAGGACAAGGACAAGCTTGAATGTCCCCTAGACTCAATTTACCATATATGT
>RJWM01022682.1:0-33297 GCA_004363535.1 Dasyprocta punctata
CAGGGCTTTTATACTAAGCTGCATTCCCAGCCCTTTTCTATTTTGAGACAGTCTTACTAAGTCACTGAGTTTGCCCAGACAGGCAGGGCTTGAACTGTGATTCTCCTGCTTCAGCCTCCCAGAGTACTGGCATTACAGGCATGGGTCACCATGTCCGGCATGCACTAATATTTTGATTGAGAAAGATTTGAGAAAAAAATTTAAATTCCGTATGAACACATTTTGAAACAACAGCTTGTCTTCACCCCACTTTTTCTCCAGAGGTCAAGGGAGCTGGTTCTTGTGGTTGGAGAGGTCAGAGGACTATGCAGGAGAACGGTCTGGAGAATTCTTTTCCCTTGTGATCAGAGCTCTGAATGTCCCTCATGCTACTCTCTCTGAGAAAGCCAAGTTTAAAAATATTCAGAGTACCCAGGTGTGGAGGTGCTTACCTGTAATCCCAGCTTGGGAGGCTGAGGCAGGAGAATTGCTGCAAGTTCCAGGCTAGTATGGACTACACAGTGGGTTCAAAGCCAACCTTGTCTTAAAAGTAAGACCCTATGTCCAAAAACCAAACCAAAACAAAAAATCTAGAGTAACATGCATGGTGGGACCCATCTACAGCCCCAGCTACCTGGGAAACTGAGGTGGGCGACTTGAGCCCAGGAGAGCAGTGTGAGCAACATCTGAAAATAAATAAACTGGTGACAGTGCAGACTCAGGAATCCAGCTGGCTGCATTCCATTAGTACCCAAACCCTTACATGTAACCCTGGACAAGTGGCTTGGTCTCTCTAATGCCTGTTTTTCCACCTATAAGATAATTATAATGTTATCACCCATTTGTGAGTGTTAAATGAGACAATAGTGCATGTAGGAGGCTTTGTGCCTTCTTAGTAATTGTGTTGATATTATCAGATCTTTTTTCACAGTCACTCTTAATTTGGAGACACCTTTAAGTCATGTATCTGTTCTGGGACTCCACAACTTCACAAAAATGAAGAAACGTGGGCAAAGTTAAAACTAGTAATGATATCAGTTAAAGGTTTAGAATGTAGCTTGCTAATCAATTCCCCTTTTGCTTATATGGAAAACGGATTTAAAGAGTGGCTTTACGTCTCACCCTTATAAAGATGGTAATATTGTATTGGACTTCTGATATTCAAGTCTTTTCCACCATCCCTGGAAATAGTCACAGGTTACATTTGACCAGTCAGGGTTCTTAGAAGCTAAGAAACAGTAGAAAACCAACTAGATCATCGCTGCAGGAGTGAAGGGCTGCAGACAGCCAGATGGGTCTCCTCCTGTCCCTTCATCCCCCTCAGCGAAGGGTCATGTGTTGGCAGGGCTGGGTCAGGACTGTGCCCACTCACCTGAGGGCCTCGCGGGGCTCACGCAGGTAAATGTGGCACCATGACTGTAGGCTTTTGGTGCCCAGAGAATGCAGGGACACTGTCCCCACGTGCAGGCTGGGTGAATGAGCCCATGCTGTCACCCAGAACAGGCAGGAGTGATGGGGTATGCTCCCGTGGGGTGCTGTTTATTGTCAGCGGAACCACAAATGAATGGCTGTGCTGAGACCATCGTTCCCAGAAAGTCTACAAGAGGCCACAAGATCTCTTTACTGGGGAGAAACAGATCTATAGGTTTCAAACTTTGAATAGTCTGTGTTAGCGAAAGAATAAAATGCCATTTGTTTCTTCTTTTCTTGGGGGTAATATTTCTAAGTTTTTAAATGCTTAAAAAGTGAGGAACTCCAGGGAACTTTCCAGCCTCTTGTTTGTGACATGCTAACCTTTCTTTTTTTTTTTTTTTTTCCCCCTTCTCCCCAGATACCTACTGGAGCAGGACTTCCCAGGCATGAGGATTGGCCCAGAGCCCACCACAGATTCCTTTATTGCCGTGATGTATGGAGACTCAGAAGGAAGCACCCCTGGGAATGCTTTAGTCGTGGACCCCAAAAAGCCATTCCGAAAGCTTAGTCGCTTTGGAAATGCTTTTCTGAATCGGTAAGGACCAGCAAACTGCCAATCTTTAGTTGTGTTAACCTTTTCTCCAAATGATTGTCACTTACATGTAAAGATTCAAAACAGAAAAACATGGAGGGTCTAGAGAAGTGATAGAAGATAAGCTAATCCTAGTCTTCCTTCTATGAAGAAGACTGTCATAGGCCATGATCATTTATACCTATTCTGGATGGCTCCGTTGGCCAAAACCCAGGACCAGACGTTACAAGGCTGCAGAGTATAAAGAACAAGATCCACTGTCCTGACTGCCCCCCTCTTCTTTAGTACCCAAACCCTTTCCCTCTCTCTCTCTTTTCTTCTTTCTCTCTTTTTTAAAAATTTTTTTATTTTAATTTTTTTATTTTAAAGATACTAAAATCTGACAAAACATAACAGAACAAAGTCAATCAAAACAAAGCAGTAGAACTGGTATAGAACTTGAAAGAAAGATACCGGGAAAACAACAGCCACCACAGCATACCTTTTACTTTTGGAATAGTTGACCATTCCATCAGGAATGGTAAAATTAAGCCAAAAACAAAACACAACAAAACCAATAAAAACAGAGTATGAAATAAAGCAAAAAAAAAAAATTAATCAGAATAAAGCAAAGCAATGAGAACAATATTGGGCCTCAAAGACAAGACAAAGAAGAATCCCCCATATTTGCTACACTGCAAGCTATCATCTTCCCAAGAGATGCTCAGACTGCCGGACCCAGGCCTACGAGAGGCACATGTCTTTCTCCTCCTGGAGTCTGTGCTGGTCACTTTTCTCTCTTTTTTGGTAGTGGGGATTAGTCCCTAGTACCAAATGCTATAGTACTGAGTTACATCCCCAATATTTAAAAAAAAAATTATTTTGTAACCAGACCTGGTTATATTGTTCAGGCTGGTCTGGAACTTTCAATCTTCCTGCCTCAGCCTCCCAAGTAGCTGGGATGACATATGTGTACCTCCTAGCCTTTCTTTCATTTCATTTCATTTTGTTTTGAGACGGAATCTTGCTATGTATTCCAGACTTGCCTTGAACTCACCATGTAGCCCAGGCTGGCCTCAAACTCATGGTGATCCTCCTGCCTCAGCTTCCCAAGTACTGGGATTACAGGCTTGTGCCACCATGCCTGGATCTTTTTTTAATTTTCTTTTGTTCTTTAGTTCTTTCTTTCCTTTCTTTCTTCCTTCCCCATCCCCCATCTAATGTTCTTGTTTTTATTTTTATTTTACTTTCTACTTATGAGAGAGAACATATTAAACTTGTTCATGTCTGGCTTATTTTGCCTAACATGATGACCTCCCATTCCATTTATTTCACTACACATGACAGGATTTCATTCCTTTTTGTCCTAATGCTCCACTGTGTTTATACACCATATTTTCTTAATCCATTTATCTATTGATGGGCACCTAGGCTGATTCTGTATCTACTGTCAGTAGCACCACAATAAATATAAGTATACAGGTGTCCCTTTCACTTGCTGATATCATTTCCTGTGGATATAACCCAGGAGTAGGATAGCTGGATCATAGGATACTTTGATGTTGAGTCTTTTGAGGAACCACCATCCTGATTTCCATAGTGGTTGTACTATTTCCATCCCACCACCAAATGTATAAAGGTTTCTCCTCCACATCTTTCCTACCATTTGTTATTTTTTTATAATGACCATTCTAACTGCAGTAAAATGGAATCTCATTGTAGTTTTGATTTGTATTTTCCTGATGGCTAATACTGAGCACTGTTTCATATATTTAATTTTTTTTATTTTAAAGGGAATAAAACAGAACAGTACAATGAAACAAAACAAGTGTTAGGACAGTAGGAAATCCACAATTGTTACGATATTGCATATTGTTATCCTCTAAATAGTTGCTCAGATTGTAAGCCCCAGGCTTGCACAGTCAATCAGACAACACAAATGTCAGGTCGCTTCCCTACTTGAGTTATTATCATCTCATCCTGTATCGCATCCGGTTCCTTGGAGTGTGGGGGAGGCAGGCGGACGGAAGGCAGACAGACAGACGCAGCTTGCTTGCTGGTTCTCCCTGGCTGAAATGGCCTCCGCCAGCCTATTTCATATATTTATTGATCTTTCTTTCTTGCTTTTGTTTTTTGAGACAGAGTCTTACTATGCAGTTCAGGTTGACCTAGAACTCACTATGTAGCCTAGGCTGGTCTTGAACTCAGAGCAATCTTCCTGTCTCAGTCTCCTGAGTGCTAGGATTATAAGCATGTGCCACCATGCCCAGCACCTTTTAGAAGTGTCTATTGAGATCATTTGCCCTTTTTAAAATTTTACTTGTTTTTGTTAAGTTTTTGAGTTCTTTATATAAGGTGGGCATTAGTACCCTGCAAAGATTTTCTTGTATTCGATAGGTTTTCTCTTCACTGTGATGATTGCTTCAGTGTACAAATTTTTAGTTTGATGTAATCACATTTGTCAGCTTTTGCTTTTGTTTCCTGTGCTTTGGGGTCCTATTTAGAAATCATATGCACAGATTGAAAGAATTAATATTTTTAAATTACTTACAAGTGGCATGCTTGGTAGCATAAGTCTGTAATCTCAGCACTTTGGGAGGCTGATAGGATCTCAGGTTCAAGTATACCCTGGGCATTTTAGCAAGTTATAGAGAGAGACTGTCTTAAAGTAAAAAAATAAAACACTGGGAATGCAGCTCATTGTGAAGGTCCTAGGTTCAATTCCTAGTACTGGGTAGAAAAATAATGTCTTTTTTTTTTTTTTTTTTTTTTGTGGCACTGGAGTTGGAATCTAGGACCTCACACATGCACAAGTATTCTACCACTGAGTTACACCCCCAGTCCTTCTTATTTTTCATTTTGAGACAAAGTCTCCCTAAGTTGCCCAGGCCAGCCTTGAATTCGGCAATGCTGCCTCAGCCTCCCAGGTAGCTGGGATTACAGGCATGTAATGTATGCCTTTCTCCATACTTTCTCTTTAAAATCCTCTTATCTTCTCTCCTATCACCCCCACTACCAGCACCACTCCTTCATTTCCCTCTTTCAAGATGGGGGAACTGGTTGTGGGAGGTGCTGAGCTGGGGAGCACTGAGGGAGGGGAAGTTGGGTTGGTGTTGATGGGCAGCAGGGAGCTTGAGCCCTACTTCTCCTTTCTAGATGTTTCTAAAAATAGGAAGACCTCCCCGTTGACTGCCACCCTCCGTATGGCCAAGGGGCCCATCCCTCACCCAACAGGGGCCACTCGCATGAACTTTGCAAGGACCATGTATGTCCCCAGGCTGTGCCTCATGCCCAAGGCACCCCGGCGCCCTCCACTGGTGCCGTACGTGAAAATCTGTACTGTTGGCATTCCAGAAATGAGCAGAAGCATGCATGTGATGTTGGCAAAGTCACAGTCTGTCTCATGCTGCCCACAGGGCTGTTCCTCCTTCAGGATTCTCCTCTCTAGGAGGAGCTCACTCCTTAGCTCCAGAGCAGCTGAGCTCGGCAGCTTCTTGTAGAAGCAGAAGTTGAGCCCAGGGTGAGAGACCCCAAAGGATCAGCTGCCCAGCTCCCTCAGGATGGGTGCGCTCACGCTGAGCGGAAGTGAAACAGAAGCTCCCCGGTCAGGCTCGCTCTGAGATCCCCAGACCTAGCACAGACAGCAGCCAGACTTCCTCTCCCAGCCCAGCCCTGGAAGGCCCTGCAGGCTGTGTTCCCCTGGAAGGTGCTCTGGAGTCCGCGGTTTCATCACCACCACCTTTTACCACCTTTTGTCTTAGGCTCCTTTTGCCTGATCAAGGTGTAAAAAAGAAGTAAGCAGCCACTTTTTCAAATGCTGACTTTGTGAAATCCACATTCACAAGGGAAAAAGCAGGAAGAAGGATTATTAGCTTGTCTTATTTTGGCAAATGGTTTGCCTTCCTAATAAAAACAACTTGGTTTTCAAATCTTGAACATACAGCAGCTAAGTATGGAAGAGAAATACTCAGGAAAGATTTTGGTGTTTGGGTCTTCATTTTTGGCTTTTTGGAGGGTTGTTTTGTTTTGTTTTTTTGTTTTGCTTTGTTTTCTTGTTTTTTGTTTTGTTTTGTTTTGTTTTGAAGCAGGGTCTCACTATGTAGTGTAGGCTGGCCTTGAGTTCACTTTTGTACCCCAGGCTGGCCTTGAACTCATGGCAGTCCTCCTGCCTCACCCTCCCAAGTGCTGGGATTACAGGCATGCACCACCACATTCAGCAACAGGGAAGACTTTTTTTTTGGTACTGGGAATCGAACTCAGGACTCACATTTGCTAGGCAGGCGCTGTGCTACTGAGCTATATCCCTGGCCCAACAGGAAGATTTTGAATGACAAGGTTTATTATCTCAGAATTTAGAAGGTACTGAACATAATCCAAATATTACGTAATCAAGTGCTAATAGAGTTCAGAGTAATACACAGAAAAATAATAGCAAATAATTATATGGCATTTACCTTCCAAACTTTGCTTATACATTAAGTATAAAACTGGAGTATATTGGCATTATATCCTCATAAAAGCTGTGTGCTATGTGTATTACCATTGTTTCCTAGGAGGAGAGGAAGAATTGAAGCACGGAGAGATTACTTTAACTTCCATGATGTCACTCAGCCGGTACATAAGTGCTGGGATTGGAACTCAGGCCCCCTGGCCATTCCTGCCAGAAACCACACTGCTAAGATGCCCACATGGTGTCTAGACTGAGTCCTTGCCCATTTACCTTTAAGGCAGTTCCTAGGATACCTCCCAACAAAGATGAGGAGGGAGTAGTGAATATGCCTTCAGGTATACACAGTTTTACCTATTCTATGCTTGTGGGGTAAGTAGGTGATATGATGACCAGGCACAGATAAGAAAACTAGATGCAAAAAAAGGGGCTTGCTCCAGAAGAGGCCCTCAGGAAGAGGCAGAAACGGGGAATTCAGGTTCCCAAAGAGGAGGGGCTGTCCTTCTAGCCATCCAGGTGGCTGTGCCTGTGTAAGGCTCACAAGCAAGGACTGTGGTTTGTGGAAATCCACAGCACACCAGGGCCACATCCTAGTCGCCCCTGGGACAGCCCCACAACTCCTCACTGCACTGAAGGGCCAGCTCAATGAGTGCTTAGTGGAGGCCCCACACCAGGGACCAGTGATAGCAGCCCTCTGGGGACGCCAGCAGGGTTAGCGCCAAAGGCGGGAAGCTGTTTTTACATGGCATACTTTCCTGGGAACTAGGTCAAAATATAATAGTTTTTTTTTTTTTAATTTTAAAGATAGTAAAATCCAATAAAATGTAACAGAACAAAGTCAATCAAAATAAAGCAGTAGAACTGGTACAGAACTTCAAAGGAAGATACTATGAAAACAATAGCTACTCTAGTATATCTTGTTATTTTCAGAATAGTTGACCATTCCAACAGGTATAGTAAAATTAAACCAAAAACAAAACAATAAAACCAATAAAAACAGAATATAAAATAAAGCAAAAAAAATTAATCAGAAAAAAGCAAAACAATGAGAACAGTATTGGACCTCAAAGACAAGGCAGGAGAGAATCCCCCATATTTGCTACATTGCCTACAGTCATCTTCCAAAAAGATGCTCAGACTGCTGGCCCCAGGCCTGCAAAATCAATGAAACAATACTAGCATTTAGTTGCTTTATGTACCTTAGTTGCTATCAACTTAGCCAGACCTCCCGAACCAGCAGGTTGCTTGCGGGTAGAGGGTGTTTGTCCGCGGTAGGTGTGTGGGAGGCACATGTTTCTCTTCCTGGAGTCTGCGCCCATCATACCCATCTCACAGTCCCCTGGAAGGCAGACGTTGTCTTCTGGTTGGAGCCGCCAAATATAATAGTTAGTAGGAAAAAAAATAGTTGTTTTCTTTGGAGGACTTTCTTCCCCAGGTCATGGTGGCTTGTCGCCCTCATCACAGGGGGTTGGCTTGGGTGTCTGTCCCTGGGGACATCTTCAGAGAGTTAAACTGTGCAGAATGATGCTACCTCCTAAGCAAACCAGTGGGGCCCAAATTTTGGTTTTGTTTCTTTGTTTGTTTGTTTGTTTTTTGGTACCAGGGATCGAACTTACAACCTCGTGCTTGCCAGGCAGGCACTTATGCTGCTGAACTAAGTCCCTGATTTTTTGTTTGTTTTTTAAAAGATAATTGTTTTTACTTCTTTAAAAAAAAGACATTAATAATGCATACTTACAGCTTAAAAGATGCCCCAAATCAGTGAGAACAGGTATTAAGTGCACCCCAGCAGTAGGCTGCTTATTAAGTATTAATCATTTTATAAAGTCATATCCATATATAAATAAGTACAAGCACTTATGATAATAACTAGACACAACTATAGTTAATAAGTGACAAACATGATTATAAATCAATACCAAACCCTAAACAGGAATTTGCATGGATTTTACTACTTAAGAATTTTCACACGAAATAAACAAAATCCAAATCCTAGATTTGGCAGGATATCCAGCTAATACACATAATCTCTTAGTGGAGGCTATCTAACCTCAGTAACATTTCTGAAGCATAAAGTCATACATTTTTAAAAGATTGGTCAAGTTGTTTTACCTCTCATTGTAATTCTTCTTCTTTTGCAGTGTTGGCAGAAGAATACTATGTGGCTGTCCAGAATAGCTTTGCTTATTTCATTTGTCTCTTCTTTTTGCCTCTCTCCAGTACTAGTCTTGTCTGTACACTGGCTGTGTTCATTACTGTGTCATTTCCTAGGGACAGACTGCTATGCAGCAGTGCTGCCTGCCTTCCTTCTAAGGCCAGTTGTTTATTTTTCTCAATTCTTCATTGTAGCTGTTTGTTAGCCTTCTACTTGACTTCTCACTTTCAGGTGAGTTTGTCAAGAGTGATCAAACTCAGCAGCTGTTACACCAAGGCCATTACTTCCCGATACTTCATTTGCATTATTACTAACAAAAGTTCCATGTGAAACAGGGAGATCAAGGTGATTGTGTGTTTGTGTGAGACAGGGTCTTGCTGTGTAGCTCAGGGAGGTAGCCCTGGCTGGCCTTGAATTCATGGCTATCTTCATATCTCAGCCTCCTGAGTGCTGGGCTTATAGATATGCACCATCACACTTGGCTTGAATTTATTTTAAACAGGCCTGAACTTCCTTTTTTTAATTTCCCAGACTGTCAGCTCTCAATGAAACTGCAGTTTGGGAAATAGTCTGTGTACCCAGGGCGGCATGTGCCCTGAAGTGTCTTCAAGTCTTCAGCCTTTGACCTTTACCTTTGAATTTTGTCTTGTCAAGTGCCTGCCTTAAGACTGGAGCCCTTTCTTTGAAATTAATCTCTGAGCATCCGGCTTGGGTATATTCCTTTTAATTACTCTTTTTGGAGATACAGGAACAGGTTTTCTTCTCCCTGACTCTAGTGAAATATACCCAAGATTTAGTATTAAATAACTTAATACTAAATGTATCTCTTCTGAGTGACTAGCTGGATGACTGAAACACAGATAGTTTTTATGAAACTCAATGCAAACCTTTATGAGGTTCAACCCCTTTGCTAGCTGTCTGTGAAGAGGCTGGAGATGGAAAGAAGGAAAAGTTTCATCTTCTCCATGATCACAGTTGGGTAGGACAACCAAGCCGTTCTTTCATGGTTCTAGCATATGTTTGCTAACGTGGACTACAGAAGCCACAGTGCTACGCTTGGTGTGGTGAGTGAACTGTACCTCTCATGAGACTCTTCAGAGCCTAGTTTTGAAGAGACTGCCCCACGTTCCACACCATGAGGAAAAGAGCAAATCATGCCAGGAAGCTCCACTGGGGACAGCGGCAGTGCTGTGGCCCATTGCGCCTTCATTTCCCTGTTTGGGTGCTAAAGCGACATAGCTGTGGTTCCTACCATGGTAAGAATACCTGGGTAGTTAGGACCCTGGTCACCACAGGCAGAACTGCCAGGCCAACTTGTCACCCTCTGTGTCTCCATCTCCACCTTTGTAAGGTGACAGCCACAACCTGCTTGCGCTGTGGAAGGATTGAGTTCACGTGTGCAGAAAGTGCTTAGAACGGCCTGACAGGAGCTAAGAGGTTGGTAAATGCTGATGGTATATTATTAGGACTGTGGTTAGTACAGACATCACTGTTTCATTAAGAAATCAAAATCATTGGGGATGACAATGCGCAATATATGCACCATTGTTGTCCCGTGATTGTTGTGTTTTGAAATATTGTTCTATATTTTTTCTCTTTGAAATAAAATGGATTTTAAAAAAAAGGAATCAAAATCAGTATGAAGGTATTGGCTGGTTCTTTTACAAGTCTAGTTTTATAAATGTTGAGCCTTAACTTGGAATTTTGGCCTTTGGAAGAAAATTTAAGTAATCTAATCTTGTTGCCCCTACTCTTTTTCCTGTGAGACAGGACTCCTGCAGCCGGCCCAGGACCTTACAACTCCCGCCACCTCTCCATCCCCCACTTTTCTGTTCCCTGACCTTCCCTAGATGTGCAGGAGACATAGAGTGAGGACCCAGGGCAAGATCTTGGTTGCTCCCTCTCCTTCTTTTACTTTGAAAACAAAACTCTTGGTAAAAACATTCCTAGAAGCTAAGCAAGGCTCTGGGTTTAAGCAGCACCTGTCTGTATTTCATGTGACAGAGAAGGCCAGGCACATACTCTTTGTGTTAGTTCCTCTAGGAAGGAGTAGGAAATTCATCTTAAGATGATACGTCTCTGCTTGGAAATGTCGCAGCAGAAACATTGGAGCAAGGTTCTGTGCCAACCATGATGGACATAATGAATCACCTGACTCTGTCATCCTTTCTCAAAGGAAAGGGGAGGCACGGTTGCTATAGTGGCATCCAGCATTTCATTTTCTGATTACCATAGCCCATGCCTTTAAGGGCACATCTGTACATGGTTCCGAGCTGTGCTCCCTCACTCCTGCCCACCCTCTGCCCTGGGTACTTTCTTGTGTGGAGTGGAGTCCAGCTTTGCGCACAACCCGAGCCACCCCTTGAAGCATTCAGGCTTCTTCTCTTTTTGGCTGCCTTCCTAACCCTTGACCTGCTCCTTGGTGTGTTGTGCAGTGATAGGAGCTCGTCTGGCTGCCTCTTGCTTTGTGGCCCACACATCTGGCCTTTGCTGTTGTGTCAAGAGGCCTGGGAGCTGATGAAATGCTGTCACTTTACACACAGAGAGTAAAAGGTATGCATATTTTGGACCCCTCCATTAGCCCCGTGCCAGAATCTAGGGTTTGTGTTTTGGAACAATTGATACTGAGTGTGAGCTTGTGGTTTTGGGGAAAGATCATCCTCCCCGATACCTGTAAGCAGCTGTGATATGCTCAGTATTGCCCTGGGCCTCTGACTTTCTGCTAGAAAGAAATAGGTCTGACTCAACTGTGCTCAAAACCCTGCTTTACCCCTACTTCTATAGAAGGGGATGGTGTGTTTTTCTCTCTGTGAACTGGATCTTCTATTTTTACCATTATAAGGTTTTTATTGTTTTACATTTTACTTATTTTTTAATTAATTAATTTTTTTGGTTTTGTGAAATAGGATCCGCTGTGTACCTCAGGCTGGCCTTGAACTGGCAGCACTCCTCCTGCCTTGACATCCCAAGTGCTGGGATTACAGGCATGTGCCACTCACCCAGTTGTTTTTTTTGTTTGTTTGTTTGTTTTTGGCACTGGGGATCAAAACTCACAACTCCGTGCCTGCCAGACGGGTGCATAAGCCACTGAGCCAAACTCTCGGCCCTAGTTTTTTGTTTTGTTTTGTTTTGTTTTTGTTTTTGTTTTTGTTTTTGTTTTTTGAGGCAGGATCGCCCTATGTAGCTCAGGCTGGCCTTGCACTTGTGTTGTAGCCCAAGCCAGCCTCGAACTCACAACACTCCTCTTACCTCAGCCTCCTGAGTTCTGGGATTAAAGGCGTGCACCACCACTCCCGGCACCCACTTTTTAACTTAATGGGTTGAGTTCTACTCACCTGACATCAGAAATGTCAGGCCACAGCCTCCAGGCAGCCAGGCACTAGCACATGACCTTGATGTCGTAGCTATCTTGTGCTTCAACTTTTCCACCTACAAAAGGGTCAGTCATGGTACCTTTTCCTGTGTATTCCTGGCCTGATTTGGAAGTATCAGAAGTGTGAAAACTTGTCCTGAACACATAAGAGAAAGTGATCTTGATTTGTCAGTAATGGCATCTCGGGCTCTGTCTACCCACCCCTGCCCATGGGACAGTGCCGGCCACAGGCACTGTGGGGGCTGGGCGGCCTCCCTGTCCTGAATTCCCAGCGTACTTACTTTCTGAGTAATCCTGCCACTTCCACTGAGTGGAAGAACTGAACTGTGCGTGAGCATTTTCAAGCTCTCTGCCCACGTAGATACAGAAGTTAGCACTTATAAAACAGGAAAAGGAGAGGCACCCTAAGTTCCTCCTTCAGACATACACAGGGCCTAGCCAAGACCCAGCCCAGCCTCTGCCACCCAGGGTGGTAGGAACAGAGTGCTCCAGCTGACATGATGGAGTTCACAGGGAAAAGCCACGAAGGACCTTGCCAATTCTGATTCAGATGTCTCCATTTACACATGAGGAAATGGGCTCAGAGGAGGAGGTCCTTGTCAAGGGTCCCACAGAAAATTATGGCAGAGCTTAGTGGAACCTGAGCCCAGGTCTGCGGACGCATAGGCTAGTGTTTTCTTGCTACCTTCCCTGCTTTCATGGAGCAGACAATGGGCAGCTGACTGAAACCAGAGGAGGGAGGACCAGGATCAGAAGGAAGAGATGACACCAGGCAAGTGAGGGATGAGGAGGGAGGTCTCGAGGAGCTCAGCTGGCCTCCCACAATCCAGACCTGTTGCCTGTTCTCAGGGCATCACTAGGGATGAGCACCAAGGGACGTGGGGTATTCCTGAAGGAGACTGTTCCTTACTGATGGAGGGCCGGAGCTGAGCCATGATTTGCTGAGCTCAACACTAAGCCTGGAATGTAGGGCAGAGAAATGGGCCCCAATACCTGAAACTCTCTGGGCCATGGGCAGGACAGGACAGGAACCTTGGGGTACTCCTCTCAGGGGGGCAATGCACCCTAAAGAAGCATGGGGCTCCCTGCAGCGAAAGCCCAGCCTTGTGAGCAGGGAGCAGCAGGAGGCTGTGGCTCTGTAGTCAGGTTGACCTAGACTTAAAACCCAGACCTGATCAACTCTGAGCTGGTTACTGAACCTCCCTGAGGTTGACAGTAGGTTGACACTCCAGCGTTTGATAAATGCTGCCTACAGTCAGAATAATCAGTAAGGAGTCAGGCGATCGGAAGCAACAGGTGCCAGCTCCCATCCCACACCCGTTCCACCTTGTGGCATCTATTCTGTGGCACCAGCGCACTTGCCAGCCATCTCCTCCAAGCCCCTGCCTTGCGGGCAGCTTCATGGGCATCTTTGGTTTCTGCTGGCCTCTTCCGTACTTCTCCTTTGTGGACTCAGCGAGCCCAAGGCAAGGCCCAGTTTCTAACTCTGCCTTCTGTCCGTCTCCTCCAGGTTCATGTGCTCCCAGCTGCCCAATCAGGTCCTGAAGAGCATCAGCATCATCGACAGCCCCGGCATCCTGTCTGGGGAGAAGCAGCGCATCAGCCGAGGTCAGTGCCCCACCCGCCGCCTCCCCCACAGCTCACTGGGGTCCTTTCTGATGTAAGCTGAGAATTTCTACCCCTGTCATATACTTTCCATCCTCTAGGACAGCCCTGCCCAAGATACCCCTTAGTGTCCCTGAGCAACTGAGGAGGCCCCAAAGAGCAACCAGGGGGTCAGAGTTTCATGGGTACTGCAATGTCAACTGAGCAGCTAGCTTTACAAGTCCACGCATTTAAGAGGAAATATCCCTCATGAACTGTCATGTGGACACACGTGATAAAAATGGGAAGTGGTAACCTGGTCATAGGTGTAAGAGAGCCTGCACAGCTGCTCCTCCCTTCTATCCTCCATGTTCCACCCCATAGCCCCTGCAGCGTCCCTCCTGTTGAGCAAGCCTGTCCTAGGACACTGCATGGGAATCTTGGCCAGGGATGCACAGAGGCAGGTATAGTTTCTGCCCTCAAACAGCTTGTGTTCTACTGAGGAAGACAGCTGTCAACCAGGTTGTCACAGAGCCAAATGAAAGGTGAGGACTGGGGGAATCACTAGGAGACGTGGCCCTGTGTCCTGGTGTACAGGGACCTGGCTTGGTCTCACGTATTGAAAGAGGCTCCCCATAGACAAGGACCTGCAGACCTGAAGAATGAGTAGGGACTGCCTAGGGGGTACCATGGGGAGGGGAAGGAGCCCCGGAGGCTTTCAGAGGAGCTCTGGAAAGAACAAACAAGGCTGGATAACAAGCCTGAGCTGCCATCGTTTCCAAACCAGGGATGGGTTCAGCAGATGGGCCTGACACATCAGGGGGCACAGTTGACTTACCAAGGGGAAATAAATGTTTGGCAAGAGGGCATTAGGTTGGTTGGCTTCCTGCAGTCACAGAGACAGGCCAAGTAGCTACCTGCACCCTGGCCCTTGAAGGGAAGGTGCTTCTGCAAGGTCAGCTGGGAGGGATCAATGTGGCAGATGCATTGTGACTGTCCCTCTTCACTAACAGCTCTTCACAGCTCAGTAAAACCACACTGAGGAGTGCCAGCATGCCAGAGTTCAGCTCATGGCCACAGCGTGGCTGGGCATTGAACCCCTACAGCTCACAAAACAGAAGTGCAAATATGTAGGCCATGCAAGGTGCTGAGTGAGGGCAATGACGGGGCCAGTAGCCCTCTTTCCCATGGCATTTCAGGAATGCCAGCTCTCCGGCCTCCCTAGACCTGCAGAGCGCTCAGGGCTGCCCTGGTTCTTGGTTGATTCAGCCATGGCACACACAGTGCTCAGAGGCCACCCTAAGGTTCCCAGAGCCCAGCTACTGGAGAGAAAACCACATTCAGACTATTGTTCCCTTATAAATAATCTTTGTTGGTTTTACTCTCTATTCTAAAACTAATAGATGTTTGTTGTGAGGGATTCAAACAATGAATAAGGGTATAAATAATCCTCACTATCACAAATTCTTAGTGGATTTCTCTGATTCCTTAGAAGCTTTTTCTTACACTTACCCAAATGTCATTTCTAACAGAAATATGACCACCTCAAACATGTTCTACAACTTGATATTTCTCCCTAACCATCCATGTCAGACTTCATTCCATGTCAGAATTTTCAAATTATATCATTCAACAGCTGCTTGGGCTCCATGAAAGGGACATACAGTGGTCGACTTAACTAATTTTTGGATGTTGTAATTGTTACCATGTTTTTACTCTTACTGAGTGTTACAAATGTTCCCTTCCTTGGTATATCTTTATGCCTCAGTGCCAATAACTTTTCCCTAATGAACCAGTTTAAGATCATTCATTTGGTCCCAGAAAGTTTGCTCTACAGATTAAATAGTTTGTTTTCAAAATATAAACTAAGCAAGTTCATGTTCCACAACTTTTCTGAGCTCCTCCTACCTTGCTAGTTCTACACATTTGACCAAAGCACACTGGAAAGGATGTAATTCTGGTTAAGTCTTTCTTTTTTTTTTTTTTTTTTTTTTTTTGCGGCACCAGGGATTGAATTCACAACCTTGCGCCTGCCAGACAGGCACTTAAGCCACTGAGCCAAACTCCCAACCCTAGTTTTTTGAGGCAGTGTCACACTATGTAGCTCAGGTCAGCCTTCCACTCGAGTTCTAGCCCAAGTCGGCCTCGAACTCACAACACTCTGCCTACCTCAGCCTCCCGAGTGCTGGGATTAAAGGCGTGCGCCACCACGCCCGGCTAAGTCTTTCTTTTTTACTGCATAATTTTAAGGCATCCAGATGGTGGCTCCTACCTTTCTCAGTTTTCTTGGTAGGCTTTTGACCAGTTCTAATCCTCCATATTATTCAATGTTTCTCCTTCACTTAGTAATTATAAGTGTCTTTCAAGCTCACGGTGTTGAAGGTTGCGTGATGCTTTCAGCACACTTTGAAGATGAGTTCTTTTCCACGCTTTTAATACGATCTGACTCACATCCTGGTCTGACTTACCATGGCGTATACTTACATCCTATGCACAGAAATAGCACATGTGGTTTGCCAGTCAGCTGGTGCCTGTCTCTGTGACAGACATAGCAGCTGGCGGGGAAGGAATATGTGCCACAGCCCACGGCAGTACACACCACAGCCGGCAATCCCGCATTTGAGTGCCACAAGGTTTTGGGGCCCAGTTGATGGTTGGAGTCACTCAGCTGGCATTTTTGGTGTATTACCCCCAAGCCTCTGTGGTGTTTTACAGCTGCTTCAATTTGAACTATTGCAAACGATGCTAGCTTCTCAAATATGCTCATACCGACATCCCTCTGTCTGGTTGTAGAAGATCATGGTTTGACCTTTGCCAGGAACTAACATTGGCATTAGACTGTGGAGTACATGTCAGATGTGACCCCTCTGGCTTTTAACACAACCTCCATTGACTTTATTGGTGGTTCTTGCCTTCCTTACAGGTGTTCTTCCTGTGAAGGAAGAAAGGGGCAACTGATGTTCCATCCTACACTGCCTTTTCCCATCTCCTTCTTGCAGTTGATGGATTAACCCTCACCATGCCTTGTGACCAATCCTGATCACCAAATCGATCCCTTTTACACATTGAAAGAGGCTACCTGAAGTGTGCACTGATAAGAGTATGATACTAGCCACTGCATGCAAAGGTTTGCTCAGTGTCCACATCACGCCATTCATTTCTGAGTTATTTTCTAATTCAACCCTGAACAGTCATGAGCAGATGGAACCAAGGAAACCCTCACTCTCCATTGTACCTCCAGGAAAGCAGCTTTTCAGTGATCATGAGCGTTTTTCCCAGCTGCCAGGCAGATGGGCGATCAAGCTTGACTCCTAGGGAATGGATAGGGTTAAAAATCATTGACAAGTCGTGGTGTTTGGAGGACAGGCGCAGTGGAATGACTGCTCCCAGCAGTAGCTGAGGCTGAAGCCATTTGGAAACCAGCCCACCCTCTAACCTGCGGGAAAGTAGCAAACCTCAGGCTGAGAAATTACTAGGAAGGAGGCAGAGCTGCGGCAGGAGGTGGGTGAACAAGTGGTGACTGCCCCAGGAAGACCCGCTGACTCCCCCCAAACCCAGTGTCTTGCATCAGCTTGGCACCCAGCAGACAGTTAGTGGGCAGTGGAACATTATGCTGGGGCCCAGATGGGGGACAGGAGAGACCTGAATTGGGGAACTGGCCTCAGTCATCACTGGCAACCTTCACACATATTGCCCAGTCCCACGGCTTTGGGGGCCAAGTGTCCCAGTGCCCTGTGAGAAGTTCAGATGCTTTAGTGGTGAAAACAGAAACAGGGGCTGTAACCCTGGGGTTTGCTCACATGCCTCACCTTGCCTGGGCTCTGGTTCCTTGTTAGCTGTCTTCCTAGTGGCTTCATATGCCTGGCGCCTTGGTGTTCTGTGCTGTGTAGAGGGGCAATGTGGTTACCAGGATGATTGGGGCCTTTGAGGCCAGACACTGGCGATAAGAAGAGACACCTGATGCTTATTTGTGATACCTCAAATTCTCTGGTGTTAGGTTTGATGCAAAGCATGGCGGACCCACTGCTGTGCTAGAAGTGGTCTTTAGCAGTGAGAGTGTGTCTTAGCACACCCTTTTCACCAGTACAACCGAGTGGGCACCCCAGGCATCAGGATGTCGTGTTCCTGGGCTCCTGTTGCTGTGCTCTGAGCTCGTCAGCAAGAATGCCTGTCAGCATTTGGGGGAGAATGACGTCTAAGCCTTCTTAGGAACTGTGTGAATGAAACTGCTTGAGTAATCCAATTTTGTAACAATTGTTATTGTATCACTCTGTATGGAAACAAATTACCCTTTAGACACTCCTTAGTTTAATTAGTTAGCAGAAAATCTTTAGAAAAGAAAGTGTCAAGTTTTATTACTGAAGTATAGCTTTCTTGGCTGGCATACTGGATTCAATTCCCACTAAGCAGAGATAAAGACTTTATGATATCTTTAATATTTTATTCTAATCAAATAATAGCTATCTAACAGTCTTCAAAGTTTTCTTGATTCTTTTCTTGCCAATAAAAGAACATGTGATATAATCCCAGAACTTTGGGAGGCAGAGATAAGAGGATCACAAATTCAAGCCCATCCTGTCTCAAAGACCCTGTCTTAAAATGTTAAAAAAACAAAGACAATAAAAAAAAGTTTGGGGGTGTACTCAGTGAGAAGATTCTGGGTTCGATCCCTAGTACTAGGGAAAAAAATGAATGCTTGAGGTTTGCTAAACTCTTCCTGAAGTGAGTAGTTGAGATGTGAACTGGTTCAGTCTGGTACCTTCTTTGCCCCAGACGACAGCATCCTGACTTTTCACCGTGTGTGATGAGACGAGCGCGCATTTACCCACATGCACATCCTGGTTTTTGTCCCCAGTCTGGTGTCATCTGGCTCCTGGACTGTCTACTTCCAAGATGACTTTATTACATGCAGAATTTAAATATAAGCTGGGATTGCTTTCCAGTTGGGGCATAAACACTAGTGTGTTCCTAGCTATACAGGACAGGGCTCTGGGTTCTGGTTCCAGTCACAGAGTCCACGTATAATGAGAAGAACACTTTGGAAATGACAGTGTGGCAGTGCAGTGGTGTCCTGAGGTGCTGCGGCAGCCACGTGCCATTATTCCTGTGGTTTCCTGAGCGTATGCGGTTTTGTGTAGCTCTCAATAGGCTTGATGGTGGCAACAAAAATAGTGTAGTGTTTCCCTTTTAAAATGTAAACAGTTCTAGAAGAAAAACCAAACCTAGTCTGAATTTTCAAACAAATCTTGCTCTCCCAGAACCAACGACTTGTCAAGTGAAAATTTAAGAGAGCCTCCCTGACGTGGAAGCCCTTGGCGCTGTTAATCCCAACCCATTCATTATGTTGGTGACCAGAGCTGAGAAGATGGTGAAAAGCAGACGGGCAGGAGCTGGGCTACTAGAAGAAGCAATGGACAATAATAGCATGAAGCAGGGAGGAGCTAACTGTGTTTTAGGTAACAGAGAGGACTACAGGAATAGAGGTTCAAAATCAGATTACTGTTGTACCATTTACACACAGATATCCCTAAGTCTCCCACCTGGATGCTGCCAGGTCCACATGAACAACCATTTTGAGCTCTGCCTGCAAAGCTGAGCGGTCCTCAGACAGGACCACAAAAGAATCGCCAGAGCTGGGAAGTGGGCATGGAAATCCAAGCTGTGTTGAATGTGGGTGTGGAAAAAAAAAAAATGGAAAAGGCAAAAACAGACTGTAATCAGGGAAATACAAACACACCTACTTGACAAGTTTTTTCAACTTGAAAGACAAAAGACCGGATTTTGATGGCTGTGCCGGAAAGGAGATAGACTGTTTAGCAATGGCCTGATAAGGAGGACTTCCCCTCTGAGGAGGTGGTCACAAGGAGGATTTGAGGGAAAGCACACGCAGACTCACAGAGGAATGAGGCTTTTCCCAACAGATTCAGAAAACCGGAGCAAGATGTTAGCCTGGCTCTGCAGCAGCCAAGAACCCTTGAGGAGCCCCCCCTCCCTGCCAGGGGGGGTGTATGAGGTGTAAACCCAGAGCCCCACTAGGAGCTTCTGAAAGCGCCTGCCAGTCCCTGCTGGTGCCCCCAGAACAAGGGAGTTCAGGACAGGCTCGGGCAGTATTATCAATAAGAGTGGAAACCCAACATGCAAATCATTTAAAGAGCAAAATTAAAGCTAGATGATAGGAAAAGGCAGGTAGACTTTGTGAAGATAGAAAGGGGACTTAGGGATGGAAGGGGGCAGGAGGGTGGGGAGGGGAAGGGGAGGTAAAAAGGACCAAGATGTGGCATACGCGTGTACCAGTTCCCCAAGAGGAAGGTAATTGTTATATATCACAAACATGCTAATAATTGAAAAAATTAAGAGTAGGAAATAGTAACTTTAAAAAACTGCCTTGTGAAGTAACGCAATCCCTCCCCACACTCTGACTACCAGCAGGCACAGCCCAGAGCCACTCCAGCTTTGCTCAGCCTGGGACACTGTGATCACCAGAGCTCAAAGAGTCCTTGATTGACTGATTGATTGTGGTGCTGAAGCTCAACCCCAGGGCCTTGTGCATGCAAGGCATGAGCTATACCACTGAGCCACATCCCCAGCCCTGAGTCCTTGCTTTAGGTTCTGCTTCTGTCCCTGATTCCCCAGCCTGTGGTTGGTGCAGGGTTTCTTGATTTCATTTGTTTTATTACCTAGGTTTCTTGTTTGCGTGTTTGTTTTGTTCTGTTTTGTTTTTGTGATACCAGAACTGAATGCAGGGCCTTTGCATTGAGCTACATCCTCAGCTCTTTTTAAATTTTTTAAAATTTTGAAACAGGGTCTCACTAAGTCTCTATGTAGCCCAGGCTGGGCTCAAATTTAACAATTCTCTGCATTAGGCCTCTTAAAGTGCTGGGATTACTGGCATGTGCCACTATGGCCAGCTCATTTGTCAGGGTTTTCACTATAGCAGTTCAAGCTCTCAGCTCCTCTCCCTGTCCACGTGCTCCTCCTTCACCTTCAGTTCTAGAAGCTGAGTGGACAGGGCTCAGAGGCTTGTCAATGAAAGACCACTGTCTCGGTGGCAGCAGTTCATTAATAAACAAGCTCAATGAAGATATATTGAGCTTTTGTGAGCCAGGTACCATGCCAGAACAAGGGAGTAGAAAGACGAAAAAGATACTTGCCCATCCTAGAGTTATTACCAGCCAGTCACTGATACACCAAATTGTTCAAAAAGAAAGGTATTGCCTACATGGAGCTGTTCATTCCACACTGTCCTTGTGGAATTTATGCTCCAATGACGGAATCAGACTAAAAGAAGCAGGCAAATTGTTTCATTCATTAAAGTGAACAACAATGTCAAGGAGTAGGAAAGAAACTGGTGAAATACTGAACTCAGTGAGCGGCCAGGTGAGGGGCCAGCAGCTCCTGCTGGAGTGGAGGGGTCTGTAGACACGAAGTGCCCAGAAAAAGCCAACCTTGTAGGGCGCCAAGGCTCTGATGTTTGGCTGAGTACAATGCTGTTCAGGTATTTCCCACTTGAAAATTAAGAGATATATAAAATTCATAGTCAGGTGTCAGTTATTCACGCATGAGTTTAAATTCCTTCATATTCATGTTTTTCTGAGATTCTTTCTTTCAGTTCATCAATACAAACTTAGAATCAAACAAAATACTTGCCTTGGTCCAAACAAGGAACTGAAGTTCCTGCAGACTGTATCAAGTTGCAAAGCAGGAAGAACACAGAATGGAATCAGATGTCCTGGATTTAAAGTCAAATATAGCTCAACCACTTACTAACCCCATGGCCCTGGGAACATTGTCAATCTTTTTAGGGGGCAGGGATAATAATAGTACCTACCATATAAGGTGGTTGTAAATAATACATAGAAACTAGTTGGGCGAGGTGACCCACACCTTTTATCCCAGCACTCTGGAGACTGAGGCAGAAGGATTGCTGCAAGTTCAAGGCCAGCCTGAACTGCATAGTGAGGCCCTTTCTTAAAAAAGAAGATGAAGAAGAAGGAGAAGGAGAAGAAGAAGAAAAAGAGAGAGACACAGAGAGAGAGGGGCAGGCTATGAACATTATCAAGGGTGTGCTAGACACAGTTCACTCAGCACCACTGGCATTGGGATGTGGGTGCTCAGACAGCTACTCTGGTGCTCCGGGAACTCCAGGGCTTTAGTCAAGAGGTGCAGTAAGCAGGAACCACCAGCCCCCACCAGGAAGCAGGGTACGGGCAGTAAGTAAAGCTGCTAAGAGAGGGATTCTTCTTCCTTCTTTTTGACTTTGTATTTTCTCTCTCACATAACAATCTTTTGCATGTGGAAATCCAGTTATTCCAACACAATTTGTTGAAAAGACAATTCTTTCCTCCCTCAAAGTGTCGTGGCACCTTCATCTCAAAAGCCGGTTTGCTATAAATGTGAGGATTTATTTTTGAGCTCTCAATCCTGTTGCAGCAATCTGTGTCCTTACACAGGGCTCTTCTTGGCCAGTGCATGGCTGGACAAGTCGCCAGCTCACAGGCCAGTGAGGTCCTGGTGTTGTAGGCTGGATGAGGGTAAAACAACAGGATGATGTGGAGCTGGTCCCACAGTATCTGCTGGTCACACAGGGAACAATGATGGTGGCTGCTCTCACTGTTGTCTCTTCTAGACAACAGAGAGGTTGTGCAAGAACAAAGAATGCAGGAGCTTGGGCCTTTCGATGGAAGGGGGCGGCACCTGTGTGGGGATGTGCATACCACAGGTAGGCGTGCGTGTGGCAGGAGAGTGGTTTTGTTCTAAAGGCTGCACAGAGCACTGCTGCACTGAAGTGGGGCAGGGAATTCTGTAGAACAGAATGTATGCCCACAGGCCCAGACCATGAGGCCATTTTCATGATTAGTGTTTGCGGCCAGTGACCTGTCTCTAAGCTCTGTTTGGATTTTGCAGCAACAGAAAAGTGTCCATCCCCCAGGAATAGGCCCAATCCCTGCTGATTTGTTCACAAGGCCTGTTTTTTAGTTGGTGCTAAGGCCCGTCTCAGGTTGGGTGCTGAGATGCCAGCCATCATTCATTCCTCGGGCCTCTAGCAGGAAATCCTGATTTCTTTTTGTTTTGGGGAAGTCTGCTGACAAACACATTCATGGGTCCCTTTCCACCGGTGCCACGGGAAATTCCACACCACAAGTGTTGCCGCTTCTGACCTGAACACAAGAGCATCATTGCCGTGACTCAGAATGGCATTTGCCATTCTGGCAGCTATTTTTAGTGCTTTTTAAAAAAATATTTGACATACATAACTGATCATGAGGAATGACCATTTTTGCTTAAACTTAAAACCTGAACTTTTACATGAAAAAAATATTTTAAAATTTTTGATGGTGAAAAGTACACTTCGTGCGTGTAGAACAGCATGTGATCACGCATTTCACACACATGGGGAGCCAAACTAATCACAGAAAAAAGTGATTACTTCACTTTCTCCACTGAGCAATAATGATA
This sequence comes from Dasyprocta punctata, assembly GCA_004363535.1. Classification (NCBI taxonomy): domain Eukaryota; kingdom Metazoa; phylum Chordata; class Mammalia; order Rodentia; family Dasyproctidae; genus Dasyprocta; species Dasyprocta punctata. Next base: position 22,979 of record RJWM01022682.1, read on the forward strand.
CTAGTTAATACTTAGATGCATTGTTTTGTGCCTCCCATATACATATATATATATATATATATATATATTTTTTTTTTTTTTTTTTTTTTTTTTTGTATCAGGGATTGAACTCATGACCTTGCACTTGCCAGGTATGTTTTCCGTATATTATTAACTCATTTGCTCCTCACAGAAACTTTGTGGTATAGGAACAGTTTGTCTCATTTTAGAGAAGAGAAGACTAAGACACAGAGAGGCTAAGTGATTTCTCCACAATCATGCAGCTAGTCTGGTGTCTCCCCTTAACAGATGCCCCCGCTCCCAACACCACACTGCATCAGGCCTCCCAGTTTCTGTGCTCTTGGGCAACCTTCCCGCCATGGTTTGGCCTGACTGTCTAACGCAGCTTTGCTCAAGAGAATTCAGCAGAGGTGATCCTTCATGACTTCCCAAGCTTGATCGAAAGAAGCCCTGCAGTTCCACCCGGGCCTCCTGGAACTTTTGTTCTGGGGGTGCCAGCTGCCATCTAAAAGCCAGGTGTCTTGAAACCACCACACAGCAGGGGAGGCCTGAGAAGGCCCTGTGGAGAGACCGAGAGGTCCAGACTTGTGGCCTCTGAGCCATTACCAGTTCAGTTAGGTTAGACCATCAGACGACCTCAGCTCCCACTGCCATCTGACTGTCACCTCGGGAGAGATGCCACCCGAGAACCACCAGCTGAGCCTCATAAACCCTCGGCACCACCAGAGAAGATAGGAACTGTTTAACCACTAGGCCTTCATGGCTGCTAAGCAAGGAATAACACTGACAGTGTGATTCAAGCCAGGCAGGCCAGTTCCTCAGCAGTTGCTGTTAACTGCAGGGGAGAGATAGACACAAACAGGACAAAACAACCCACTGATCCCTCTCTCCAAGGAGCAGCCCTGGTAAATGTACCTTGTGAAGTACATTTCCTCACCCAAGACCAAGTCAATCTTTTTTTTTTTTTTCTTGGTGGTACTGGGGATTGAAATGATAGGCCTTTGTACTGAGCTACACCCCTAACCTCTTTATCCTCACACATGTGTGTGTGCGTGCGTGTGTGTGTGTGTGTGTGTGTAGACAGGGTCTTGCTAAGTTTCCCAGGCTGGGCTTGAACTTGAAATCCTCCTGTCTCAGCCTCCCACCACACCCAGCTTTTCCTTCATAGGTGTTTGACGGTAGTCTTTGGGAAAGGTACTGCACATCACCCAGCTTTCACAGTGCAAGGGCAGTGGGAAGAGGAAGGAGGTCTTCCTAATTGCATTTTTGCGGTGCACCACGTACTTTTAGGTGCCTCCCCACAACCTGTTTCATAAGCACCTACTATGTGTCAGATATCTTTTGTATACCACTGAACAGCAGCAAGACAGACCCTGGATGGTTTCACGGAGCATACATGGGAGAAGGATAAATGAGCCAAAATAGAGAACAACTGCAAATTGAAACAAAGGCTTGAAAGAAATGGCTGCATCCCATGGCCTTGTGTTTCTGCTTTAGGTGACTAGCAGCCGGGTGTGGCGGTCTCTGAGGTGGTACTTGGGCTGCACGTCGAGTAGAGGATTCACTGGCAGAGTTGTGGGCAGGTGAAGCCAGCAGGTGGGAAGGCTAGGAAGGTGGGAGGCTGGTGGGCAGCCGGAAGCAGTGGTGAGGAGGGCAGAGGGCCTGCTGGTGTGAGCTGGGGGCCTTGGAGAAGTGGGACACTTCATGGGAGTAACTGGAAGCCATTTTTATCCCTCTCTTGCTTTCTCAGAATTATCATTAGGTACTCAGTTATTCTTGGACCTGGCAGGGACAGAACCAGCCCTGGGACTGCCACTCAGTCCCCATGGGTCTGTTTGTTTGACTGGTTTTCTCTCCCCGTGGTGACAGGCAGTAGCCATCATGTCTTCTCATGTAGTGCTGTCGTTTGGCTCTGGGGTTGGTGTGGCTGTGAGGGATTCTGTTTTGAGGTCTGTGCAGTGATCCCCAGCGGGGTACGGGAGCCACTGTCCAGAGGTCTGATGCAGGAGGGCCCCACTGATGTCGGCAAACATGGAAAGCAAATGAACTCTGCTTCCCCTGGGTAATGTGCCTACTCACGGGGCAGAAGGGAGAAGTGAATGGGAGGGGATGTGGGGAGGAACAGCCTGGCTGTGACCAACCAGCATCTCCAGCTGAGGGCCTGGAGTTGGAGCAGAGTGATTCTCCACAGCAAGTGACCACAGGTGACCACTACTGCACCAGCCTCGGGGGCCCTAGGTGGGAGGGAGTCAGGGCCTGGCACCGTGCGCTCTGCCTGAGCCGTCACCCTGCAGGGGACCTTCAAAGCATTTAGAGCTCTTGGAAGGCAGAGGTTTTTTAGAAACCCATATTGAACAGTTCTTTTAAAAAGTTTTTTTTTTTTTTTAAGTTTCTTGTTTGTGCTTTGAAAATTTTAATAGCCACCCCTCTGGCAACCCTGAAGTATAGCTAATTCTGGAATGAGGAAGATTCTTTCAACCTCAACCCCTGTTGCTATATTATAAAAGTAAAAACCCCTCCCCCTAATCACTGTGTCCCAGTATGGGCCCCAGCCTGGAGATGGCATGATCAAGGAGGAGGAGGAGTCGAGGTGGAAGAGAAGCAGTGCACACTGAAAAGCACTGCGTGGGACAGTTCTACGCTTCCCTACGCTTCCACTGGCTAGGTGACCTGGACAAGATATTGTACGTCTTTAGGCCTCATTCTCCCCCTCTTTTAAATAGGAAGAAAGCCACTTTACTTCACAAGGTTGGATTTTATGAGGCCCCGAGTCCTCTGTAAATACCTAGTGCTCCATGGACACTTGCTAGTCTTGTTAACCGTGACACAAAGAAAGGAGACACTGACTCCAGGTTTCCCGACCAGGTGCCCAATCACAGGCCAGTGGAAGTCAAAGCACTGAAAATAACAGGGCTTGCTGGGCACCTGTGGTTTCCACAGAAGCAGAGACTGGGGTGATGGGGTACAGGCAGCTACAGTGGGTCCTAGAGGAAGCCGACTGAGCTCGGTCCCAGTGAGGGCCCTGGAGATGAAGTGAGATTCATTTCTCAGTCATTTAGCATAGAGTTGTGACTTTGAGCAGTGGGAATGGCAGTCACTGCTCATTTTATAGAACTGGGGTTAAACCCCGAGTAGGCAGACCAGGGCCACCATGCCAGCTTGGCCAAGTGCTGCTGTATTTCCCAGGGGAGAGCAGATGTGGCCAGGTCCTAAGACTGAGACACACAAGGACCCTGCTCTTTCAGGGACCAAAAACAAAAGGCAGCAGGAAGTAAATTAAATATTGGGAACCAAGAGTAGAGCCAGGGAAAGCCAGGAGAATGCAGGCAGAGTGGACATGGGGGGCCTGCCACAGAGGGTGACAGCCAGAGAGTGACCAGCACAAAGGAGTCTGTGAGAGGTTTGACTCCTGTCACCTTTCCAGTTCTTTCTGCCCTAACCTTTCTTCCCTTACCTGTGGATATTTCTCACATGTGTCTCACTTTATACAGCGTCCTCAGGAGACATTCATTCCACCTGGGTGTTTTTCTTCTGTTTCCCAAAACTGTCTCCTGTTTGAATCCCACCCATGATGCAGAAGGCAAATCAGTTTAGTCAGCCTTTCGCCGTTCACAAGCGCCCTTCAGAGCAGAGCTGCTGTGTGCGGGGGTGTGAGCATGCTTGGGACAAAACAGACTTCAGAAAGTTAGACAGTGAGGAATGTCTGTGCGCCTACAGTCACGTCCTATTCCTGGGGTTTCCAAATCCTGGCAGCCTCTCTGGGCCCAGGGAGGGCTCTATCACCCTGATCCGCCTAGGGGTTTTTCGATGGCAGTAACTCTTGGAACTGGAGTCATTTCGAAAGAAGACATTCAGGCTGCTCCTTACCTTCTGTTATTAGAAACACAACCACAGTCAGTACACTTGGTATACTGACTGTGAAAATATATTTTGTAGATATGGTATAAGTATATACATTTTGCACAATGCCAGTGTGTCTTTTTTTTCAAATAAAATCATTTTTATTGGTACATTTTAAGTATACATAATGATTACTTTCACCATAGGGAATTTGTACCAGTACACAGTATAGCTTGATTTTTTTTCCACCTTTCTCCTATGCTCCCTTCAACCACTCCTCCCCTCCTTATTTACAAAAGCTTTGTTTCCATTTTGCCCGCTCTTCTCATTTTCCTTTACTTTTCCCTTCCTTTCTTCCTTCCCCCTCCCTTGTTCCCCTTCCCATTTGAACATTTTCTGCCTATTTCACAATATCTATTATACATTTTGGTCCTTGTTTAAACTTTCAGTTTCTCACATCACAGAAGCCATGTAGTATTTGAACATGTGTGTCCATTTATTTCACTGAAGAGTATGGTCTCAAGGTGCATCAATTTACCTAGAAATATCTCAAGCTTATCCTTCTTTATGGCAGAGTAGTACTCCATTGTATAAAAAACTCACATCTTCTTTATTCATTTACCAGTTGATGGGCATTTGGGCCATTTCCAAGTTTTGACCATTACAAACTATGCCACTATAAATGTGGGTATGCATGTACCACTGTGGTATGATTTTTAATTCTTTGGGGAAACATACCAAGAAGGGGAAAAACTGGGTCAAATGGGACCTCTAGTCCTTGTGTATTTATTTGTTTGTTTTTTTGTGTGGCATCAGGGATTGAACTCACAGCCTTGTGCCTGCCAGACAGGCACTTAAGCCACTGAGCCAAACTCCCAGCCCTGGTTTTTTGAGGCAGGGTTGCACTATGTAGCTCAGGCTGGCCTTGTGCTCACCTTGCAGCCCAAGCCAGCCTCGAACTCACAATGTTCCTCCTACCTCAGCCTCCCAAGTGCTGGGATTAAAGGTGTGTGACATCACGCCTGGCTTAATCCTTGTTTTTTGAGGAATCTTCACCCTGATTTCCACAGTAGTTGCACTAGTCTACCACTCCCAGCAACAGCGAAGAGGGGTTCTCGACAGCCCCGCCAGCATTTGCTATGGGTTGATTTCTTTTTTTTTTTTTTTTTTTTTTTTTTTTTTTGTGGCACCAGGGATTGAACTCACAACCTCACACCTACCAGGGCAGGCGCTTAAGCCACTGAGCCAAACTCCCAGCCCTGGTTTTTTGAGGCAGGGTCGCACTGTGTAGCTCAGGCCAGCCTTGCGCTCGTGTTGTAGCCCAAGCTGGCCTTGAACTCACAATGCTCCGCCTACCTCAGCCTCCCTAGTGCTGGGATTAAAGGCATGCGCCACCACGCCCAGCTTATTGGTTGATTTCTTGATAATAGCCATTCTTTCTGGGGTGGGGAGGAGTCAATGCCAGTGTATCTTAAAAATTGCTAAATAAGTGTTTTCACCACAAAAGGTGAATTAGTGCTTGTGTTAATTAGCTGATTTAGACATTCTACAGAGCACACATATTTCAGAAAATCATGTTGTATGTAAATATACACAATTTTCATTTGTCAAACAAGAAAGTGAATAGGGATCAATAAAAAAATGTGCAAAGATAGTCATAGAATGCATTTCTGGAAGGAGAACTGCTGAATCAAAGGAACCGTGGTATTTGTATCAGCTGGTGCCAAAATGCCACTCTCAAAGGTACACCTAGTTATGTGCCCACTGGTGACACAAAATGCCCCTGTTTCTACATCTCCCCAACTCCAGGCCTTCCCAGCATTTTTCCCTTTACCTTCCCTAACCTGGGAGGTAAATGGCATCTCCTTATATTCCTAATTTTTATTCCTCATTGTTTATATGGTAGGGTATCTTCTCATGTTTAAACCTTTTGAAAGCATTTCATTTTCTGGAGTTATCTGACCATTTTGTTTGTTTGTGTGGCACCAGGAATCAAACTCACAACCTTATACCTGCCAGAAAGGTGCTTAGGCTACTGAGCCAAACTCCTGGCCCTGGTTTTTTGAGGCAGGGTCGCACTATGTAGCTCAGGCTGGCCTTGCAATCACGTTGTAGCCCAAGCCAGCCTCCTCCTACCCCAGCCTCCCAAGTGCTGGGATTAAAGGCGTGTGCCACCCCACTGGGCTTATCTGACCATTTTGAAATTCTCTTGATGACTACAAGATCTTTGCTCAGTGAAATAAGGGAGTCATTTCTTCACAAGGAAATGTGGGCTCACATGGTACCTGCTGACTTGGTCTGTCTTTTTTTCCTCTGTGGTGTTGACCCAGAATTGACCATCTCTGAGTAATAATTTGGCTTTGCGAGCAAGCGACCAATAACTTAGTTGCCAGAGTGGGTCTTCACAGCCAGCTGCTGTCCACATGCTCAAGGGACACCCATGCAATGCCGAGATGTTTAAAAGGAGGGCCAGGGCCAGGTAGGGGTTCAGCATCAGAAGTTGCTTTCAAGTCCTTTATCAATGTCATCTTCATTTACCAGCTTTCTTTAGAGAGCCATGACTTGAAGAAACGTTGTCTTTTTGCCCTTCTGAACCTCAAGTTGACAAGATGCATTGTCAAGGTCAAAGCCTTGTTTGTCAGCGTCTGGCACTTGGGTGGAGTCCGGTATCGTTGGCATTTTGCCTCAGGATAATTCAGCACTAGGACTGTTTGCCAGGCTGACTTCATCTGATTTATAGACCTATTGTACGCAACTTTCTTGCCTGACCTACACAAAGCCTACTTGAAAAATGAGCAATGAGTAATTTCCATGTGCGTGACACTTGATTCCTGGATGCTGTTATTTCTGATATTAGCATGTTGAATTTTATGAGTTCTTGAGCATCCTTTGACCTATCCTCTGGCAATTGCTTTCAGAATAAAGCTGTTAGGAATTGGATAACAAGAAAATTAAACTTTCAGGGCAACTGTCCTCTACGGCAGTGATGGTGAACCTTTTAGAGATGAAAGCCCAAACTACAATCCAAAACTCACTTATTTATCATGAAGGGCCAGCACTGCAATGAAACCCAAATGCTGGGATTTTAGTTTAGAAAAAATAAGACATACATTAACATCTTTTGTTTTAAAAGAAAAACAAATAACACGTGTGCCATAGGTTCACCACCCTATGAAAACATCCAAGGGTTTTCAAATTGGGCCAAGTGCTGTAGCACATGAGGCCAGTGGAAGGAATATAATAAAATAAGTTTTGTTTTTAATTATTTTATTGTCTAGAGTTAGTCATTCAGTACTGTAGGTGCCTGGAGGTTTACATTTTTATGCTGGTCCCGTAATCCCTTAACATCTGTACTATGTAGACACCAAGCTAAATTAATTTCCCTGAAATTTTGACTCTTTAGAGAAGTTTACTATCCAGAATCACCATATATAGCTGTACCTTAAGATCCAGAAAGAATCTTTATTAATCATCTGACTCATCTTAAAGTTGTAGAAACTGAGGCCCAGAAAATAGCATGGCTGACTGAGCCATGCTTCAGGACTGAGAGGTTTTCCTTGGTGGATTTTGACCAGCTTCCTTCTCCAGCAGATCCTGAAACATGCCTTTTCCAGTGCTCGGTCCTCTTGTAATGGGCTTGCTTCTTATCCTGATTTGTAATCTGAGGTGGAAAATGAGATTTAAAAAAGAAAAAACATTTTTCCCTTTCACTTGGTCACAGGACCAGAAGCAGCAGAGTTCTAGATGGGTGACATCCTCATTTAGAACCTTCTTCTATCCCCATCTGTGGTGTGGTGTGATGCTGAGGTAAGGACCTCCCTCAGGCCTTCAGGTCCTGCCCAACCCCACCTTCCAGCATGCCCTGCCATTACCCTGACACCCTCCCCAGGGGAAGGAGGCTGTGAGGTTGGCTTGTTTATTTTATGAGGAAACACCCAGGAAAAAATGTTTTAGAGGCCTTGGACTAAATCTCAAAGAGAGGAGTTGAAGGAAAAGACAGAGGGAATACAGCACAGAGCCCACTCCTTGGACACACATCTGGTCCTTGTTTTATGTAATTTTTGTGTGTTCATTGACCACCATCACCACCACCCCCAGGCCAGGCCCAGAAACCCAGGCAGGCTCTCAAGGCCAGTATTTATTGTACATTCTCCAAGAGGCGGCTCTTGCCAACTGAAAACTGTAAGGTACACTGACATTGAGCCTCCACAAAAGATGAGCTCAGGGCACCTTCTCTGTGGACATGGTGAGTGTGGCATCTCTCCTTCTCTGCCCTCTTGCTGAATCTCCAGGTCAGTGGTTAGTGCCAGCCCACCCCCAGGTGGGGCAGGAAAGGGGGACCAGATAACTTCTCAACCCCCTCCCCCCACACACACAACTGTGCTGGGTCAGCTGTAGAGAGGGGGATGGGCCAGAGAAGAGAGGAAGTTAGGGCACAGCCGTGGAGCCATGAGCTTGTTCCTACTGCTGTGGGACATGCACCTACTGAGCACTGCTCCTTCTCTGGCGGAAGAGGGTGGGGTACAGAGTTACGAGAGTACTGCTTCACCCTCAGGCTGGTGACAGGCCTGCACAACACTGCCTTAGTCTGCAAAGTGCTAGAAGTCCAGCCATCACCTCCTCCTGAAACATATTACAGAAGAAAAGGAGCAACCACCTTGATTTTTTTTTTATAAAATAATATATGCACTGTAGAACATTTAGAAAGCCACCAATCGAAAGAAAATAAAGATTGCCTCCAATTCTACCATGCACTGGCTCTGAGATCCAAGTTGCTAGGTTTGAGATCCAAGTTCCTAGATTTGAGAAAGAGCTGTGTGCCTCAGGGAAGTTACCAAACCTCTCTAGTCTGCTTTCATGCCTGTAAAATGGGTTCTTGAGAGCCCCCACTCGGTGGGGTCGTTGTAAGATCTGCACAAGATGATGCTGATACGAAGCTCCCGGACCACGAAGGAATGGAAGAGAGCTCAGTAAACATTAGCTGCTTTTGTTTATTTAGCTATCACTTTGTTCTCAGCTACCATCATTTTTTCAGAAACAACCTTTTCCAGTTGCAAAGTAAACTCAGCTAGTAAACAGTGCCAAGACTCCTTGCACATGTTTAATCAGTGACTGTTTGTTAAAACATAATTCCACTATCTGGATGATCCCAGGTACTCAATGTTTATTTTGAGATTTAAGTTTTCTGTAGATAATAACAGCCTTTCCTAGAAGCACATACAAAATCCTCTAACTTGCTAAAAATCAATTATACTTGTTGTTCAAGACAATTCACTGTATTAAATCAAACGTTTTGGTTTTATTTCGTCATGGTGAGAGCATTTAACATGAACTATATCCTCTTAACAATTTTTCCCCAATCCCCTCAACAAAGTTTTGTGTCCAGTAGTGTTGTTAGCCGAGAGCACCATGCGATTCAGCAGCTGCCCAGTGCTCAGTCACCTTGAACTGCAGGCCTGTTGATTAGTGATTCCCTGCATCCCCTCTCTCCAGCCCCTGACAGTCACCATTAGCGCTCGGGTTCTGAGATGTATCATTCAAGTGGAATCAGGTAGCAATTGTCTTCGTGTCTAGCTTATTTATCAGCATTATGTCCTTGAGGTTCATCCGTGTTACCTATTACAGAATTTCCATCATTTTGTGACTGAATGATATTCTGTAGTGTAAATGTATCACATTTTCCTTATCCATTTATCCACTGATGGACGTTTGTTGTTTCCACGTTGTGGCTTTTGGCAATAATGCTTCAGCGAACCTGAGTGCAGATATCTCTTTGAGATCCCGATTTCGGTTTTTCTGGGTAAATACCCAAGAGTGAGGTTGCTGGATCGTGTGATAGTTGATTTCTTACTTATGTAGGAATAAACCAAATTTATTGAACCTCTACTATGAATATATGAAGTCTGATCAAAATATGCAGCAAGTATTTTTTACACATTGCCATTAATCCCCCCTCAGAATACTCCCCTTAGCTTTGCATATCACCCTTCCCACTTCCTGAAGCAGTTCTAAAAGTCGTCTTGCAGAAGTGTCTTCATGAGATGGGATCAAAAACACAGCCAGCGCTGCTGCTGAGCCCCGCCCTGCGGAAAGGCAAACTTATAAGAACACGGCGCATCCCCGTCCGCCTTATCCACTGGATCTACCCCAAAGTCAAAATGCCCATGCAAGGTCAGTATTTTGAATCAATCGAGGACACCAAAGTAGCCACAGCAGTGCGACCAAACGTACTCCTGGAGCAGGACTTCCGGAACTGCTTCCGGAAGTGGGAACGCCCGATCCCAGAGAGCTTCCGCTGAAGGTGCTGCTCCTTGCAGGCAGGGCTGGGGCAGGCGCTCTACTCCTGGGCTGCGGCCCCGTCACACACGTGCCGCGTGGAGGGGCCTCCACAGGACTGGCACAAATCGGACATTTTATAGGAATTTACACAGATGTTGGTTCTCGGAACCCACACACCAGTGGTCTGAAAAAAAAAAGTG
>RJWM01022683.1:0-33305 GCA_004363535.1 Dasyprocta punctata
AAGTCAGTGTACTTTCTTCTTTCATATTGAGATAGATCTAAATTTTCTGGCTAATATCTATGCTAGCTCTATGGAAATTGTTAGGGAGAAATAAGGGCATACAAACCTACATTCTTGTATTATTTTCTTCAAAAGTCACTGCTGTCTTTAACCCCTTGTAAAGTTTTCCTAAGATACTACACAAAATTTCTTCAAAGAAATCATTCTGAAGCCATGACACCATCAAAGGAATGTCTTTACTTGCTGATTTATTTTAGATGGGATTTTAAAGAAGATGAAATCTTCATATGATAGCCCTTTATGATGGTCTATACTGAATGAAATTTTATTTTATAGTCTACTGTGTTGTCTTGTTTAATTGATTTACATACACTGTAGAAAGTTTTATGTAATGCCGTGTGCAGTTCTAACATTTATAAATGATTTAATACAGTGTTTGAGACCATTCATAAAAAGAAGTTGGGCACGAGGCCTTGGTGAGGAACAGAAACCTATTTTGTAAGATTGTTTTCATGGGAAAATAAAATTTAACTTACTTCTCTTAGATTTGCAGGATCTGACTCAGAAAACTATCTGGTAATCAACATAGTAAAAAGGTTATAAAATGCCTTTCCTACTTTATAAAAGACACAGGGCAATGTACATTTTTTTCTGTTCCCTAAAATATTTCCTGATTATGTTTTAGATACTTAGGAAAGCAAATTACTTCTGTTAAGTCTCAAGTCATGTACTTGATCATTTAATTCAGTGAAAACCATTAACTGAGCATTTATTATGACTTACATTTTGAGAGGAGGAAGACAATGTAGACATTAAAGCACTCCCAATCTAAAGAGGCAGGAAAAATATGTCTTTATAATATGAATGATAGCTTAGATGACATAAGAAAAATGTAATTAATGCCTGGAATTTAAGGGATGCTAGAGTACCAATTTTAATTGTTTTCTGGAAGAAATTGTATACAAGGTAAGTCCTGAAATATTTCAGTAGGTAGAGATGCCACAGAACATTTCTGCTGGGAAAATGGCAGGAGAAAAACAGGTGGTAGGGAAGAGTGAGGTGACTTTGAGGAACAGTGAGGAGCCACCTTTGCTAGAACAGAAATACGTGTGAGTCAGTAAAGGGTATGAGTTGAAAAAAATTGAATTTTGAATAATTGAGGTCAAGGTATAGAAAGGATGATGAGGGGCTAGCTGGCATGTGAGGGGTTATTTAGGAAAAGAGAAGTTGCACGGAACACAAGGAAGCCACGTGTGGGAGAAGAGAGAAGGGTTGGAGAGGAGATACCTTGTGAAGCCAGAGCCTTAGTAATGAGGCTGGCTCATTCTTCTGCAAGGTGTGTATTGGTCATGTCAGAAAGGCTGGTTTTACCAGGAGAAGGGAGTCCTCACCAAAGATCATGGCTTCCTGGCAGCCGGTCCTTCAGCACATCTATATTTAAGGTGAGTGCAAGGAAAGGGAATCTTTCTTTCCAACCCCAACACTTTAGAACTGGTGCGCACTACAAGGGACTGCTTCTCAGAGCAACTTCTTCAAGCTGGGCACCTGCCAACTATAAATGGAACTCAGACCTTAAAAGCTCCAGCTTACTGCAAAGGTTGTACCCGTGATGCCTGCACTAAGTTTAATATACCCTGAGAGCCTTTCCAGCTTTGTGGGTGAGATGGCACAAAATCAATGCAGGGTTGTGCCTGCTTTCTACACTTCATATCGGTGAAGAAAGCACAACTGTCCTCATTACCTCCATTGACTCATGAGGCAACTTCATGTAATTTAGTTAGTACTGAAGCCCTCATTTTAGGTGCAGAAGTCCATTCTAGGACAAGGAATTTTTTCACAGCAGGTCTTTTCAGGGAGTCAGCTTGCATTTTATGGATAGGTCTGGATGTCTGGTTTCTGGTAAAATAAACTTCCTGCACCGGTCTCTGGTCTCTGTAATCTTCTCACTGGGTATTTTCACTTTCATAGTGGATCATTCACAATGCATAACAAAGAATTCAGATATAAAACATGGACTTGTGTGACAACTCTTGATTTTCCTCCAGCTTATTTCTGTGTTTATTTTCACCTTCAAGGTTAAGCCTACTGGAATTCTAAGACTTAGCCGTGAGAAGTCTCCCTTTCACATGCGTCTCCCAAGAGTGTTGACTGGAGCGAGGCTTATACCTGACTGCAATGAAGAATAGCACTTAGCTGTCACTGCTGTCCCCTCTGGCTGACAGGGAATGAAAACTCAAAGCCAATTCTGAAAACAGCAAAGAGGATTGTAAAAGTTTCTCAGAGGCAACAGCTATTTCTTTAGGAGAAATAAAGGACCAGTTCCTTAACAGGGTCTGGAGAAAGTGTCTTAGGACTCATTTGGTCAATTTTCCTGCAGCAGATAAGTACTGACCAGGAGCTTTAGTGATGGGGGAAAAAGGCAGTGATCCTCTTGTGCATCAGGGAAAATGGGAAGAGTTTTCTTTATCTTCTCAAATGTGGGCAACCTTCAAATAACTTATCTTTATGAAGGATTTGTATTTTACCAAGTATGCGCTATAAAACAAATAAACTGGCTCTCATGCTGAACAAGAGAACATGGGCTGATCCTACAGGATTTTTAATGATGAACTTTGTTAAACTCTATAGTTGAATTAAGGAGGCAGGTGGAAACTCTCCTGAAGTCTTTCCACAAGCAGCTCAGGTAAATGAAAAGTCATTCTCTTATCTGTTTCAAAAAATTCATGGGTATATATTGGGTTGGCAGCTTAGGCCAGCTGTCTCATTACCAGGATTTGAAAGAGAGGAAGCAGAAGCTATGGTCTCATTCTCTCCCTGATGTCCAGTGACCCGAGAGCCTCACCCAAGAGCCTCAGGCTAGGGACCAAGCCTTTGACACATGAGCCTTTGGGGGACATCCAAGGTCCAAAGTATAGCAGTAACAGGGCAGTGAAGGTTACAGATTTTGTCCATGGCTGCTTTTGTGCTCCCATAGCAGAGTTAAACTGATGGGACAGAGGATGTACAGCCCACAAGTCTAATGTACACAGAGAGCATGGCCAGCTGGTAATAATGGCAGTTATTGTGCTGTATAACACTGCACTGCATAGTACCTGATAGCTGAGAAAGTTCAGATCCATGATCTCACCTGGGCTCCACACTAGCTCTGTCGGATAGGAAAGGAAAATATCATTTCTACTTTACCAGTACGGACTCTAAGCCCCAGAGAAACATCTCCAGTGCTATCTATGGCCTGTTGAAGAACCAGTGATCTAGAGATCTTTAGAGGCCTTAGAAACTGAAGAGAGATTGGTACATCATGATTGGTTGAACTATTGATCATAATTCTTTACCTCTTCCCATATCTGAGCCCTTTGTCACATAACTTCATACTGTCACTCTAAAACATGGTGTATATGCTTCTATTTCTTGAACATAATCTTGGCTTATGACTCGCTTTCTCCGATGACATGTAAACAGCCAATGCTCTTAAGATAGCCCTGAAACGTCCACCTTGGGGCTTGCCTTCTCTTGTGCTTCTCCCAATGATAAGAGTGAAACATACCTGAGCTAGCCTGGTGGTACAAAGAGGAGGAGAGGCAAGTCTCACACTCAGCTGTACCGTGTGAAGCAGCCGCGCTGACCACCCCAGCCTGGAGCAGAGCTGCCTTGCTGAGTCCAGCCTTGATGAGGCACTGGCCAACTGCCCTCAGATCCTGATGTTTTAAGTCACTGAGTTTTGGGATGGTTTGTTACAAAGGTTTTTTTCTTTCCCCTTAAATACCCTATGGCTGATTTGCAGTACATTAAACAGTTATGCAAATATAAGACACTCTATTCTGTGAATCAACCTCCCTGTGCACTGATTATAAACTTGTCTGAATTCAGTGCGACTGAAAACACTCATTTCCACCTGGTTATATGAAGAGGATTTGCTACATAGAGATAGGTGGCAAGGGATGGCAGAAAGCTAGGATTTGTCGTGAGCCAGTCTGACAAGGCTAACGCAACCACCCAGAGTAGATGATGTCTTAGGTATATGTGGCTCACCTGCACCGCAGGTGAGGGACCCCCAGAGGGAGTCTTCCACAAGTGGTGGGTCACAGGACGCACTGTGCTAAAGTGGCAAAAGACGTTCTGTTGTAGGAAGGGACTGGAATGGAGCCCAGAGTTCTCTGGATACCACCTCCCCACTTCCTTAACTAAAAATGATGCATTCTATGGTGATTTACAAGACTATTCTACAATTATCATGGAGAGCAGGCAAGAAGGTTAGGACAACTGGGTCAATTTAAGTCAACTGAAACATGGTATTGCAGTGTCCCATGCTGATTTTTTTTCTAAACAACATTAAATTCTATCAAAAAACTTTCTTTTTGATGTTTCCATCCTGCTGGAAGCATCTGCTCCCCAGAGTCTGCCATTTGGGTTGTATAATGTCACTCCATTGTATTTTCCATCAGCCCGAATTACAGATTTAAAGCTCTGATTGTACGCTCCTGAGAAAAGGCTCTTGGAGGACCATGGGGCCCTAGAAAGCAGTGTTGTGGCTGCTCTAATCTCGGTGCTTTTTAGGACAAATGTACTTGTTGTCTTAATGAGGAATCCCAGCAGTCTCTCTGCTATTTTCCAGATCAGAGACAGGCGAATTGCTGGGCCACCTCCATTCAAAAACAGACCCCTTTCTGGGATGGACCATTTATACAAGTACTGTCCCATTTATTTCTAAATCTCAATGGACTGTATTCAGCCAGGAGATGCAGAAATCCCCCAGCTTGCAAATGTACTCATTTTCTCAACTTTCTTTTTCTTTTCCTCCTTACCCTTTATTCCTTTCTGTTGTCGTTTACTTTTTATCCCACAGTGTGGATTTTCTTGGCATTGAGTCGGTTCAAACAGTGAGTGAAGCATCTTAAGAGTGTAATCTGGAGTGACCAGGGTCTTGGGAGCTTCTGCAAGCAGAGGAAAAAGCTGCCCACCCCTCCCTATCCCACAAGCTCCTCCTTCATCTCCTGGGAGGCTGTAGAGGCCTGGACTCATTCATCAACATGTCTTTCTTTGTTTAAAAAATAAATCAACAAATCAGGAGAGAGATTTAGAAATCCTTTGTAAAAGCTGCTTAAAGAAACAGGCTCTTTTTGTTTCAGTCCTGTGCTCTTGAAACCAAAAACTCATTTATATACTTCAGTTTCTAGATTGAGGTACACAAGACATTTTGATCTAATGTATTCAAGTAGTTTTAGATCAAAATACTAGGTAATTTACATGGCACATGTAGCATCCTTTAGACTCACTGTGTTGAAAAAGAAGAGTAGTATATTATGTAATCAGAGAAAGAAGTATTAAGACAAATCTTGTTTTCTTGGAGGGCTATCAGGCTAGTGGTTTTGGTTCTAAGACTCAATTGTGGACACTTTCTTGGCCTTGGGTGAGTGGTTAAGTGTGTTACTCTGGAATGAAGTAAAGGGGTTAATGAGAGGGGGGCAGTTTTCTCTACTAACAGCAGAGCTAAGAGAGCTGAGAGTTTGGCAAATGATACTCACCACTCCAGGCTCTGACCCAAGAACTATCTGCCAGGCTGCGTATAAAGCCTCAGGATTTAGAAGCAGAATGCTGATCATTGGGTATGCCCGATTGTCTCTTTAAGATGTGAGGGGTCATTCAGGCTTTTTGTACCTTTTCTTGTACTGATTCATGTTAACTCCTCTTGAAATGTAACCCGATGCATTCTAGGAGCACTAACTTCTGGTGAACACCCTGATCAGCGGCTGCTGCTGCTGCTGTTAAGGTGGGACAGATCTTTCTCTGCTGAGTGAGGGGAGCTTTGCAGGTAATGCAGGAAAAGTGTTGGCTGTGGCATCCCGGGTACTGTGTGTGATCACCCAGTCTTCCGTAGCTGAAGATCAACCCAAGAAAAATGTGGTTTGAGATATTTCCCCACAGTAGTACTCACGAGAAATTGGAACAAGAGAGGCTGAAAGCAGAGAGGAAGGCTGGGAGCAGTTACTGTAATTTAGGCCAATATTTCCCACGGTGAATTTGAGGTAATGCTTGAACCACAGGGCTTCCACAATCAAATATTTTATCTCGCTCATGGAGATTCCCAGTGCTCGGGAACACATTGAAATCCTTGTGGGGTTTCTCAGCAAGGAGTTGTGACTATGTTTAACACAAAAGTATCCCAAATATATTCAACTGCAGAGCCATCTTTATGTGCAATCCACATTACCAGTGTGGGTCTTGACAGAGGAATAAGAGAAAAGGACCTCAGCCAAGGTGTGTGATGGGTGCGAGCCGAGACACGAGCATCGCTGTGCTCTCAAGTGTGGAAAGGAAAGACTGGGGCTAATACCGATAACAGGGAGATTGAGACGGTGAGGGTGACAGCGACTTCTGACATGTCAAGAGACTTGTTCAGGATGTGGGTGACTGAACAGGCTCCCAGTTTTAGCCTTTTATATCCACTTCATTAGTTCAAATTAAAAATAACAAACCAAGGCCCAGACCCAATTTATTCAGAAGTTCGTAATGTTGCTTGGACAGGAAAGACTCTCTATGGAATATTTTAATTGGCTCAGCCAAAATTTCTATCTCCTATATTTTATTCCATTTCCAATTTAGTAGTGCGACAGAATCATAGTAAGTCAAATATTATAATTAAAAAAGGGAGAGAGAATTGCCAGTTTTGTCCTTCTCTGGGACAGAGGAAATTATATATGCAGATAGATATCTATCTATCTACGTATCTATATCTCTATATGTCTCTATCTATCTATATATCTACCTATCTATCTATCTATCGTCTATCTGTATCTATCTATGCAACTTCAACTAAGATTGCTTTTCTTACTCCTAGAGGTCCCTAGACTACCTGGGACAGATTCACATAGTGCACTTTGGTTGTCACCATTGTTACTATTATCGTTGCTGTTCCTTGTTTGCAGGTCCTGCCAGACAAAGTGACAGAGTCCTATACATTCTGCCCACTGCCGACTTGGATCCCTCTCTTCAAACACTGTGGCTCCTACAGAACTCCCTTTCATCGTTTCTTCCAGGTTCAGATGATGGCGTGGGCCTTATTCCTTCTTCTAGTAAGTTTAGTTTCTCCCTTTGCCTGGAGTCCTTCTCTTGTACTGTCTTAAATTCAGTTCCCATCTCTGTGACCTAAGACAAGGGATTTCACTGCTCCCGATCTCAGGATTCATTGTAACTTCTCTCTAGAAAAATGCTGTAAGAGTTGAGTGATAGTGCTTATAAACACGCTGCTCACCGACTGACATATGCAAGGTGGTTGGTAAATTGTAGGTATTCTTGTGCTTAATATTTTTTACTTTACCAAATCAGTTTTATTGAGGCATAACTTATGTAAATTATTTTTTAGTACTGGGAATTGAACTCAAGGGCTTGTGCATGCTAGGCAACTGTCCTCTACTCCAAGCCCTTTAAAAAAACCTTTATTTTGAGACAAGTTCTTAGATTACCCAGACTGACATCATTGAACTTGCAGTCTTCCAGCCTCTGCCTTCCTAGTCAGTGGATTTCAGACATGTGCTATCATGTTCAGTTAAAATGTGCAGATTTTAAATGTACAAGTTGATGAGGTTTTGTTAGTATTTGCACCCACACAACCACCACCCTAATAAAAATATACATTTCCAACACTGCAGAGAGTTATTTCATGCCCATTTACAATCATTTCCCTCTACTCTCTGTTCTGTTTAAACACTGATCTGATCCTTCGCCTTTGTGATTTGCTTTACATGTTCTAAAACTTCATATAATTAGAATTATTCAGTATGTACTTTTTTGTACCTAGATACTTTTGCACAAAAAACTTAAAATAATTTTCCATGTTGTTGACTGTGATAGTCCAGTCTCTATATTGGTGAGTAGTATTTCATTTTATGAATAGTTACAAATCATTTTTTATCAATTCATACAGTTTATTTGTCCTTTTATCCTTTCTAACATTTCAACATTGTCATTAAAGCTGCTATGAACATTCATCTATACGTTTTCATACATATATATGTATTATATTTATTATACATTACATGTTTATATATTATGCTTTTTCTTTGGAAAAGTATTTACCAAGAAAATTGTTGAATCATTTAATTAGTGCATATTCAATTTTTAAAGAAATTGCCAAACTGTGTTTCAAAGTGCCCTACATTTGTTCTACAACTGTGTTCCACTAATTGGTCTTAGTTTTGGTTATTTATATGATATGATATCTTACTGGGCTCTTACCATGTGTTTTCCTGGTGACGAGTGACGTTGAGTCTCTTTTCAAATGCTTTTTGGCATGTTCATGTCTTCTGCTGTGAAGTATGTAAACATTTCCCCCAAACTTAGAAATTGACTTGCTCCCTCATCTTCTTACGGACTAGGACCTTTCCTTTAATATGTGGTTAGATATATGTATATATATTCCAACTCTTTTCTCCCAGTGTCTGGATTGCTTCTCACTTCTCTCTTTCTTTAAGCTTTAGTACAGTATAAATGACAAATAAAATTGTACATAGTTAGATGTATGACTTGATGCTTTTGTTTTGTGAGGTGATAAATAAACAAGCTAGTAACTTCCATTACCTCATATACATATTTTTTTCTTTTTCTTTGCTTTGCTTTTTCTTTTTCCTTTTTTCTTCTTCCCTCCCTCCCTCCCTTCCATTCCTTCCTTTCTTCCTTTTTCCCTGACCACCTTCCCCTTCTTCTTTCCCTTCCCCTTCCTCCTTCCTTTCCTTCCATTTTTCTCTCATTACTCTTTCTTTTCTTTTTTTTTTTTTGTGATGAGGATACTTAAAATCTGCCCTCCTAGCATATTTCAATTAAATGATCTCTCCTTAATTATGTTTTCACTTTCCATGTTTTCAATTGCTCACCATCGACAGTGATACAAAAATATCACATGCAAATCCCAGAAATCATTTATAAATTTTAAATTGTGCACTGCTCCAAGTCATGAGATGAAATTTCACTACATTTTCTTCTGTCCTGCCTGTGATGTGAATCACCCCTTTGTGCAGCATATTTATGCTGTTTGCACTATCAACTCATTAGTCTCAAAGAAGCTGTCTCAGTTTCCAGATTGACTGTCATAGTATTTCAGTGCTTATATTAGTCAACGTTTATTTCACCTGACAATGGCCCTCAAAGCACTGTGTTGTAATACATACCTAGAATTTTGTATTATCCGTACTTTTAGATATCCACTGAAGAAGTGTAGAATGTATTCCTTAGGGACAAAAAAGACAGAGTGACTGTGTGCATTACACTACTGTCAGTTATGGTCATCATGATTTCTATCACCTTTTAATTTCTTAATGATGTCTTTGGAAAATCAGAAGTTTTCTGTTTTGCTGCAGTTCTATTTATCTTCTTCTTCTTCTTTTTTGGTTGGTAATTTTTATTTATTTTATTTTAAAAGAAACAAAAATAAAGACAGAAATGATACAGAATTTCAAAAACATAGGAAATTAACACTAGCTATTATATTACATGTTGTTATCTTGAAAGTAATTGTTCAGATTACAAGATTTAGGCATGAAAAAAAATGATCAGGCAGACTTCTGGTTGATAATTTTAATATTCTATGAAATCTTTGCCTACCCCAAAATGTGAAGATTTGCTCATGCATCTTCCTTTAGAATGTTCATGTTTTTTGATTTTATGTTGATAGGTATGATCTGTGCAAAATTAATTTTATATTAGTTGAAGGACGGGAAATGAATTTCACTTTGCACCATTTGTTTCATTTGTTTCCATTTATTCCGATATTATTTGTTGAAAGGAGTCTTCTCTGGGAAGATTTCTTGAAAATAAATGGAGTGTGTATGTCTGGTGTGTGTGAGCACTGTGTTTCTAGGTGCTCTTTTCTGTTTCACTTACATATAGGTTTATACTTATGTTACTCTACTCTGTTCTGATTATGGTAACTGTATAGTACATCTTAGAATTGAATAGTGTATATTTTCCAGTTTTGTTCCTCTTTTACAGTATTATTTAGTCTATTATAGATACTTTATGCTTCCATATACATTTTGCAACCAGTTTATCAATTCATATCAAAATTCTTAATAGGTTTTTGACTGGGATTGACTAAGCTTGTCAACCAAGTTGAAAAAAGCAGATATCTTAATTTTGAGTTCTCTGATCCGTGAATGTAATGTATCTCTGTATGCAAATTTTTACTTTTTTCTCAGAAGTATTTTGTAATTTTCAGAATCAATGTCTTATACAGTTTTATTAAATTTATTTCTAAGAACTTTATATTTTATTGTGGTACTATAAATAATATCTTTCAAAAATTTTAATTTCCAATTGCTTTCCTAGTACATAACAATGCAATAAATTTTTGTATATTGATCTTGTATCTTGTAACCATGCCAATTTTGCTTATTAAAAATGTATTTGCTATATGTTTTATGTTTTATATGCTTTATGTTATATGTTTTATGTTTTCCTTAAAAATTTCCAGGCATACAATAATGGTGTCTACCAATGAAATATATTTAATCATTCTTTTCCTCCTTTTGCATGTACTTCTTTTACCATGTCAAACTCTAGCAAATATTAAATAATATTATAATATTTGTAATGGGTAATCATCTTTCATTCTTATTGTTTTTCTTTTTCTTTTTTTTTTTTCTTTTGTACTGGGGATTGAACTCACAGCCTTGCGCCTGCCAGGCAGCTGCTTAAAGCCACTGAGCTAAATCCCCAGCCCTATTTTTTTGATACGGGGTCTCACTATGCAGTTCAGACTGGTCTTGAGCTCACTTTGTAGTCCAAGTCGGTCTTGAACTCACAAGGATCCTCCTGCCTCAGATTCCTGAGTGCTGGGATTAAAGGTGTGTGCCACCATACCCGACTTCTTATGTTTTTCTTGAATAACTATTAGAAACCCACCTTTCATTTGTTGTACTTGCTTTAATCACTAAGATGTTTTTAAAAGAATTTAAAAGAGAAAAAATTCTCCTGTTAGCTTTCATATTTACTAATTCCATTTTTTTATTTTCCATGGAGATGTGTTTCCATGTAGTATCACTTCCATTAAAGCTGAAGAATATGCAAGCACTTTTTGTCATTCGGTCTACAGGCAATAGGTTTTCTAAGATTAAAAATGTCTTCATGTCATCTGTATCCCCTAAGGAAAATTGGCTGGCTGGATACAGAATTCTGGGCTGAATATTGTTTATTTTTTATTTAATCTTAGCATTTTAAAGACAGAAATCTTTACCATGGAGGTATGACTCTTCTAAAGTCTAACCTGCATGCTTAATGTTGCTAAGGTACACACAGGGTGTTAAGGAGGTTTCTGTACTCTGACTTGTCTAGAACGCTAATATTAATTTTTAGGCTGTATTTAACTTCTACTATCCCTGTTCCATCATCAGCTGCATAATCATTATTTTCATGTAACCCCTTCTTAACTTTTTCCTGCATCTAAGCAACCTAGCCCTCTCAGCCAAGGGTTCATGAGGTCCCCCACGTGGAGTTCTGGAGTTGCTTCCACAGGGTTCCACCCTATTTACCACGGTGGGCCCTCGATTCCACCCCCTTATGTATTTCTAAATTCATATGAGGCTCCTCAGCTCCGCTAGAATGACTGCTATGCTCTGTCTGGGCTTTAAACTCAGCTCTGCTTGCTTTGGGAAACTGTCCACAGGTTTGTAAAGCAGGGAAGAGTGGCAGGTGGTATACCCGGTGCTCATCTTATGATTTTATCTTTTTTTTTTCTAATGCCTAAAAATAGTTCCTTTTGATATGTTCCCCAGTATTATAGCAGTATACAATATGATGAAGCTAGCTCATCCCTGCTTTAAAATTTTTACACAGTTGTTAAAACATTGGTAAGTTGAAATTAGTCAGACGGCGTGGAGAGGATATGCATGTTTTGAAAACAGGCAGATGTTAGAGAACAGGGATTTCTTTACTGCAGATCTGGTAATTGACCACTGGCCAACACACCACTGTTTAATCCTGGTAGGGCTACTCAAGTGCTAATTGCTCCTTCATCGCTAGAAGATGAAGTTTCATTTTCTCTTAATTCATTTATTTCTTAATCCCTTTTCAATTAGACATTAGTTGCCTCCAATCTACTTTAAAGACTATTTTATACCTGAGATTTTCTATAGTTTTTTTTTTTGATGTCTCTGATAACCTGACTCATAGTTGATGACCTTTCTTCCAATCTTAGCTACTGTAAGTATACGTTAATGTTGGTGTTTTTTGTATAACTAATTGCTTTTTCTCTCTTCTATTTAGCAACTCTTTCTAATGATCTTGACTGTAGGTCTTCTCTAAATTTGAGTTTCTTCTTCAGATACCTGGATGTTAACAGGAGAGGATTTTAATACAATGAAATTTGAGGTGCATGCGTAGACAATAGATTGTCTTCTACTGCCCATAAATATCCTTTAATTGTTCTGGCACACTCTTCTGTGATTTTCTGTTTATGCCACTGCAGTCTATCTTTTTTCCACTCCACTTTCACCCCATGAAAATATTCATATTAATACCTCTTTACCAGAGAAGAATTAAAAGACTTGACCCTGAGAATCTACAAGACCAGAAAGAAAAGAAATGATCAAAGTTACCTGTGCACCTGTCAATTTAGTTGCTACTATTTTTAAATCAATTGTAGCTTTTATAAATTCCAGTTTATACTTAATATAGTTCACTTTGGTTTTGACACTTGAAATCAAGTGTGTTCTAGTTTTCAATTCTACTTTTAATGTGGTTGAAATCTACATCCTCCATGAGCCTTTTCTGATCATATTTGCCCTATAGTGTCCCATTTCTTCTGGACAACTAAAAAATTTATGGTCTTCCCCCAATTTAGTCATGAAATTATTTAATACATTCACTATTAGGTTCTGTATTTTAGTTCTCTTAGAAGCTACTTAAGGGCAGGGCTCATTTTCTTAATATCGTTTCTTCCCCCCAGTGTCTAATGATTTTTAGAAACTCAACATATCCATGGGGATGGCGAGATTTCCAAATATTTAAATACACACATTCTTTGCAGAAAACTCCATTTAACTTTCATTCCTCTCCAAATCAACTCATCCTGTTTACTCAACACTGTATCATCAACACGATTAATCACTTCTTTTAGAAGAAATGAGTTTAATTAGTTAAATATCAATCCATGGATTTAGTGAGGTAGCTAATCCAATACATTTTTCTTAACAAACAAGATAATTTGATGTGGTCTAGTTATTTTAGTGACTAGTTATTACAGTTGATCAAATGTGCTTCATCTGCCATGATATGATTGAATGATTGTGATTAACCTTCAAGTGCTCTTAATGTCTCTCCTCCCACTTGCTGTGGAGACTATACGAGATCTAAAAACAGCATCTGCAGTTGTATTTTCTCGGTTTAGGAAATTCCCCTGATTCTGTAGCCCTGCTTTCCCTGGAACTTCCTCAACCTGGCCTGATCGCTCCCCTGTACAGTCTGTTTTCACATGACTAGGATTCTCACTCTCTGCATGGCTTCCTTTATAGGATAATTAAGTACACTTACCCTTTCATTCCAGTACTACTTACGTGATGCAAACAGTTCCAAGCAATGAAGAGACACAATCAATAAAACAGAATTATCATAAATCTTAAGAAATAAAAATGGCAAATTAGTGACTGCTTGTATTATGAGAATTGTTGAGGAATAAACTGAATTTGTTCATATCTAGTCCAAAAGATATCAATGCATAGATGAAAATTAGATGAAGCTCAGAGACAGGACAATGAGCTATTCAAGGCCACATAATGGTCACCTTCAGTCTGAAAAGAGTACCCCGGTCTGATGCCTACTCCACAGCTGTCTTCCCCATCATGAATATTTTAAGTTGGAATTCTCCTCCTTTCTTACTGACCTTCTTTTTATATACTTTGAAAGCTGGAAACTAAACAGACAGTTTTTCCTCCTTGTTTCTGGATATTGCCCTTTTAACCTGCTATGCTTCAGAAAAAAATCCTATAGCAAGTTGTCCATATTGCATTCTCCTTCTTCTCACTTCTCGTTCTCTCTTCGGTGTTCCCCAAGCCACCCTCATTTTATTCCACCCCTACCCCTTAAAACGATTCCTGTTGCTATCTTCGGTTCCTTCCTTGTTGCCAAATTCATCATCATTTCTCTGTCTACACCTTATTGTGTTATCTGCGACTGTTTTGGAGAATCAAAACTGATTTTTTTTTTCCCTATCAGACTATTTGTAAGTTTTTACTGTTACTTTCTCCCATCTGGAAGTGTTGAAGTATTTCACAGCTTCTTCTCAGCCCTTTTTGCAGTTTGTCCTTACAGATGATTGTCTCGTCCATGTCTACGGACTTAAACATTGATGAGTCTCACAGATATCTCGCTTTTGTATGCTGAACAAGATCTCAGTGAAAATTAGCCTAAGCGAGATCTCAATGAAAATTAACCCAAAATGAAATTCTAGGTGCTTAACTTTTCCATGCATGTTCTTGGTAGCCTTTCCCATCTTAAGATTCAGTTTCTAAAACCAAACCAAACTAGACCAAACCAAATAGCATGTACAATGAGTAACCCCAAATGGAGTTTATACTTGTAATGTAAATTTGGTTTATTAAATAGTAACAATTAAGCAACACCATTTGCCATAATAATAGAATGAAAGAGAAAAAAATTGTAGTGATTTTTATAGATGGAGAAAGCAAAATAGTTTAACAAAGTAAAGACTCATTCATTGATAAAAGTTGTTATCACTATAGGAATAGAAAGAAATTTTCGTATTCTGACAGAAGTCATCTATGAAAATCCATTCACATCCATGTTAATAGTGAAATATTGGATATTTTCTCCCCAAACCACAAACAAGGCAAGGATATCCACCTTCACTATTCTATCAATATTTTATTTCCCATATTTAATAGCATGAAGCAGAGAAAGAAGGAAGTTAATTCTTTTTATAGTGTCAGAAAGCATACCATACAAAATAGTATGGTGATAAAATTATATAATAGCTCTAAGCTGTCAAAGGATTAAACATTGCAAAGAAAAATTTATATTGCTGTACAGTGTACATTGACTAGAAGAAAATACGGTTAGTATACCGAATCTCATCCTGAAAATCTATAGGTTCAGTGCACTCCTGATAACAATCCTATCAGACATTTTTTGAAAAAAGCAAATAAGCTGATTCTAATATTTATATGGAAATAGAAAGGAACTAGACTATTCAGAGCTATTTTAAAGAAAGAATACCTTTGGAGGACTTAACTTGGCTTCATGAATTACTATTGAGTGACAGTAATTGAGAAAGTGTGGCACTGGCAAAAAGATTTGTAAATAAAGTCAATGATTGCATATTTATCTGATTTTCAACACAGAGAAGTCACCACAGTCATAAGCATATCTTTTGAACAAAATGTGCCAGAACAACTGAATATCTGTCTGTCTATCTATCTATCTATCTATCTATCTATCAAAAGTGAGCATTGAGGTATAACCTCATACAATTACAAAAATTGAGTAAGTCTTAGGTTGAAACACAAAGGTTAAAACAATAAATGATCTAACAGAAAGCATAGGAGGATGTCCATAGTACTTTGAGATTAGATAGAAGCTTTTTAAAATACAGAAAAGAGTAATCATAAAATAAGAAATTGGAAAATCTGATGTTATCAATGTTAAGTATTTCTGCTCATAAAATACATTACGGGCTTTTGCATACCTAATCGAAGAACCCAGTACACTTCAAAATTTGGAAAGCTTTGAGCATCATTTTGGTGCTCAAATTTTTTTGGATTTCAGAGTATTTCAGAATTTAAATTTTTTAAATTAGAATTACCCAACTGGAAAAATACACGCAAATGTTCCCAAATTCAAAAAACAGCTGACTTGCTGAAATCTAAAAGTATTTCTGATCCTAAGTACTTCAGATAAGTGATAGTTGGCCTGTGCTGGTGTATTAATAGGCAATTCACAGAACCAATAAAATATTCACAAAACATGTATCTGAGAAGAGTGATATCCAGTATATACATACTGAACTTGTGATACCAAGCAAACTGCTATTCGATTTTAAAATAGAGAAATTTAAACAGCTATATCACAAAAATTACATACATAACTAATCATTAGATTTTGTAAATATATAAATTACATAGATAACTATGAGAAAACACCACTAGAGTACCAGGGAAATGCAAATCAAATTAAAAATGAGGTATGTAAAGCACTCACCAGAATAGCTAAAATTAAAATCACTAACAATTCCAAGTGCTGTGAAGAATGAGAAGCAACTGGGTCTCTCATGTTCTTCCTGAGGAGGGAAAGTCTTATAATTGCTTTGAAAAAAAAATTCTGGCAATTTGCCAACAGCTTGTACCTACTGTCTGATTCATTGATTCTGTTTTCACCCAAAGGAAATGAAAACATATCCATAAATAACTATATGACTGTACTCATATCCAATTTGTTTATAATGTATAAAACTGGAAATCACCAATTATTTGTCAGCAACCAAATGGGAAAAAAAATCTCAGTTATTGAGACGGAGGGAAATATTGCTTGTCACTAAGGATTGATAAATGTTTGTTACTAAAAAAGAATGAAGTATTGATCCATATAACTTGAAAGGATACCGAAAACATTAAGCTTAGTGAAGTCTTCTGCAAAAGACCACACATTTAAAGTTATAAAAGAAGCAAACTATCTACAAGGCAAAAATTTAGAAATGAACAAGACACATACAGTCTCTGCTTCTCTGGGCTTTAGAATCTAAGTAAAGCATGTAGATAAGCAAGATAAACTCAGGTCATGTCTTCAAAGGAGGTGAACCAGGTGATAGGAAAGGAACTGATGGAGAAGAAAATACTTTTGAGGGAGAAAATGAAAGTAACTTGTTAAAGGAGACCTGAGAAAGGAAGCAGTCTCCAAATCAAGAGCTAGGGAATTGGTATTCCACACAAAGGCATCAAGTGGAGGCACAAAGTGGGGGGAGGTGTGCTATGTTCAAGAGATAAAAATTGGCTTGAGTGGCCTAGTACGGTGGAGGAAGAGACTATATCTGTCGTATTCATTTCCATGACACCAGGTCCAGAACCTTGTTTGGCATTTTAAATACAAAATAAATAATTTTTATCGAGTGAGTAGACAGGTGATGTGTTCTGAAGCTTGATAAGGTGATACTTTTTAGCTTTCTAGAAGTGCCCATAGGCTGGAGAATTAATACCATGCTAAAGGAAGCACTATCTAAAGACTTCCAGAAGAATACAAAATAGATGATTATGGAGGTGAGCCCATGTATTTCTGGGTTCAGCAACTATCTTGGTTTGTCATTAACTTGGCTCTGAAAAAGATTAAATGGATTACAGAATGTGATTCTCAAAGATGGAATCTCTTCAGATATTAAAAATCATGTTAAAGCGGAATATCTACTGACACACAGAACAATGTGTGATATATCGCCAGATGAAAAAACAGGCTTCAGAAAAATATGCTCAACATCATCTGTAGGCCACTAAAAACTCTAAAACTCATCTTTTCTTAACTAAACCCTCCCAAGACTGCTGATGAATTACTTTTCTTGCTCTAGAACTTCTGAGGACAGGTGTCTTTTGTCAGTTTTGGAAATTAGAGGGACTGAGTATTTTTGAAAGATTCAGATATGGAAGGACTTGGTGTCGGTGCAGTTGTAGGATATTCATTTATTATTAAGCGCTGAGAGCTTGTGAAATGCTAAGGATATAGTAGAATGGACAGAGAAGAAGTCCGTGCTGTGTTTATTGTGTTCTATGCCATGAAAGTATTTGATTCCAGCTGGTTCACAGAACTGACTCATGACATAAGGAGGGAGACGGAGAGCTCTCCTCTGACAGCAACAGGGAGACTCAGCTGTTCTCCAAATGTCCCTCAGTTTTTCTGCCTTACAGTTAATGTCTAAATTCCAGTACTCTGAGAATCTCTCCTGAACTTCATCAGAAGAATACTGTATTAGTTTCGTAAGGGTGTCAGAGCAAGGTCCCACAAACTGTATGCCTAAAAGCAAAATTTCTTGTTTTGTAATTCTGGAGGATGGAAGTCCAAAATCAAACTGTTGGCCACTTTGGCTCCTCTGAGGGCTGTGAGGGGGAGTGTGTTCCTGTGTGTTCCTTACTTCTAGTTTCCAGTAGCCTCAAATTTTTCCTTCACTTCTATGGCATTTATTTTTCCTATACCTTCACAGCATTTTCCCTCTATGTTGTCTGTCCCTGTGTTCAGATTTCCTTCTTCGCTTGGATCCACACCAATTACCTCATATTAGCTGGATTATTTGTAACACTCGTGACCCCTCTTAAGGTCACTTTCCCTATCCTGTGGGCTAGGACTCAAACCCAGGGCGCAGTGATTCAACCCACAGTGAGCACTGTGTCGGGTCTGGCTGTGCCCTGCTCATGCCATCTTGTCTGGGCGCTGACCCCAGTTGTTTCCATATCACCTCTTATTTATGCTGTGTAGTTCACTCTGACCAACGTAAAGAGTTATCATTCAAAATAATCTTGGCTAAGATATAAGGTTAATAAAAATAAAATTCAATGAAGAGAAGGAAAACATAGAACTGTATATTAGCTACATCAGTTTTTGAGTCTGTTGTAGCCATCTCTGCCTGGGGTTCTGGTCATTGTCTTAACCCTTGGTCCTCTCCCAGATTCTGGGGTCTGTTTATCCTTCTTGGGGTAGTTTTCTCAAATCCCATGTTCCCTTATCCTACTGTAACTAGGGTGCCCACCAGATAAAACACAAAATAAATCAACATTGAAATAAGCACTTCAGTGACACACCTCACAATTAAATCACTGTTGCACACTTTTTCACAATTAAATCACCGCTATATTATTAGCAAAGCAGTTTCATACCAGGTTTGCAGGATCTGCATTTAGATACAGTGAGGAGTATGTAGGTACATGATTCAAAGTAATCATCAAAATGATCCTACCCTGCACAAAAAGAGAGCATCCTATATGACAAACTATTGAGCAGAAACGGGTACAGTGGTTTTGTAAACAGCGTTATGATTTTTCTTGCTCTGTGCTTTTGAGAGAGCATGGTCTCCTGGGAAATTTGGAAGAATTGCCCTTAAGAGAATGATAATTTTATCTATTTTATCTCCTTTTAAAACATTTCTTCTTTTAATACACTCCTGTAAAAGAGAAGGAGACCAAAAGATGAAGGAAAGTGGCAGGGAGGGGAGGGAAAGAGCATGAAAAAAAGAATGAAGCTTTGCTATATACATGTACCAACTCCCCACCATGAACATAATCATTACGTACTACCAGCATGTGCTAATACAAGTGAAAATTCAAAAGATAAAACACATACAGACAATGTATGTCTGTATAAATACAGTGTAGTGTGACAATGTTTTAAGTTACTAGAGCCAGGATTGGCCAACCAAAGAATGCTAACGGAGACATTTATCTAATTGCCCTGGGTAAGAGGGCTGCATCTGTACGGATGTCCTGGTTCCTATGTGAATGCTGAAAAGCAAATGCTATGGGGTCCACTGAGATAGGGTTCTGACAATGGGCTTCACTTCTCTGCAGCCAGAGCTGAGCCATGATAAGGTGGGTAGAGGAGATGGGACACAGGGCACACAAGCACGGGAGACAGTCCAGCCCTCGTCCTATCCATGTATACTTGTGCTCCACATTAAATTCATGTTGGCTCTGACACTTCAAGGTGAAGGTTGATTGACTTCTCTTAATAGGGAGACAAATGCAAAGTAGGGCAGCACTGTATGGATTAGGGGAGGATGAGATGATGTCACAGAGAATACAGCATTTGATTATGTTATGAGGCTGAGATTTATAAATTTATGCCTTTGGGTGGTTGCAGACAACAAAACAAGTTGATCTAGCCTTTTCAGGAGATTTAACATAGCAATAAATATTTAAGTCTCCCCTTGAAAGTTAAAGGACCAGTTAACACTGAGTCTGCGTATTTGCAGAGCAACATTAAATTAATCTAGAACTACAGGTTCTCTATCCACACAGTAAAACAGTGTGGTTGTCTGTTCTCCAGTTACTACCACCTCCTGTGGTGTCTTCAATATACAGTCACAGTTAGCTACTTATTATCATTTGTTACTCTTGATCTGACTTTAAAAAAAAATACAGAAATATAGTGTTCCTTGCTTCTCTCAGAGGCAGAAAAACAAAAAAATATGCTAGGATAGTAATCTTAGTTTTCTTATATTGGCCAACTTAACATTTCAACTTTTAAAATCATCATTATTATTATTATTTAAATCTTTTTTTTTTTTTGGTACTGGGGATCAAACTCATGACCTTGCCCCTACCAGGCAAGCACTTGAACAGCTGAGTTAAATCCCCTGCCCAATTATTATTTTTTAAAACAGAGAAAAATGGGACTTACTTAGCAAGCAGGGAAGAAAGGTCAGATAGATTAGCAGAGAGAACAGTCCAGTCAGCAAAAACTTAACGAGCATAGTTTCAGAAGTGTGAAATGTATGGTCATTCTAGGGAGCAATGTGGCTATTCGCACTTGTGCCCAGAAATTCTGACATGGCGGGGATTTTGGCCTTAGGTCTGGGATAGAGGAGAAAGATGGATGCATAAGTCTTATTTATGGAGGAAGACAGAAGACTATAATGTAGCATGAGTGACTTGCTGAGCAGGTGGGGATCTGGGAAAGTCTCAGTAATAGAATCTATTGGGCTTGCTGGTTCACTATATGAGAAGGTGGTTTAGACATGGAATGGATGGATAGGTGTGGGATTTTTGTAGTCACTGGAGTCACATGTAGCATATATAACAGATAATGGAAAAATACAGTGAATATTTAAGTTTAAAAAAGACCTTATTACAGTAAAAGATAGATTTCCAAGAATGACAGAATAAGTATGTTTGAAATGAGGGGGAGGTATTTTGAAAGAGATTAATGACAATCGGTTTGTTACTGCAGTCAATTTTTTTTTAAAATTTAAACATCTGTTGAAGTTTTGATCATCCCTTACTGCTCAGCATCTTATTTCTATCATTGTGCTGTGTCCTCATCCACCTGATGCACCAGATCTGGCGCCATCAGAGTTCTGGCTGTTCCCCAAAGGCAAAAGAACTATGAGAGATAAAGGTTTGAAAGGTTCAATACCTAAAGGCATCCAGGACAGTGCAACTAGACACTAATGAAAGAGGACTTCCAGAACTGCTTCAGAAAGTGACCAAAATGAGGGAGTAAGTGTGTCCAAAGTGAGGAAGAGTTCTTGAGGGGAATTAATGGCAATGAGTTTTTTAGTGTAATAGTTTTTTAAAAATTTAAACATTTATCATCATTGTTGATCAGACCTCATATGTAAGACTGAAGATTGAAGGAAAACTTTGTACATGCAGGGCAGACCATCCAAATATTTCATTCCGTATATGTCACCACAGCAATCAGGTGAAATGTGAAAATGTAGTTAACAACCTGGAAGGTAAAGTCAGTTATACTGGCTTTATTTGGTTTGTAAGCTAATATTTTAATCTTTTTTTTTTGGCAGGGGGAGAGTCAAAGAAGACACTAGATGTAGCTTGCTAGCATTTTCTTTCTTGGCCCAAGTGACTGCCAACACAATCCCAATTAACATGAGTTATACTACCATGGGCATAGCACATTTGAAAGCTTACCAAGATCTTGATCTGAGCTAAAACTGACTTTCATTTAGTTTCAAGGAACCTGACGCTATTTGGACATCAACATCTTTAGACCTATTTCATACAACTGGGAAAAATGTAACTGATTACTAAAGCAATATTAATATCCTTGAGAACTCATTGAAAAAAATTAATATGATAATAGCCATTTTATTCCTTAGGATATTTGGATATCCTAAGGAATAAATTCATAATTGTGTTTGGTTTTCATCATAAGCAAGCCTGTGATGAGGAGAGGGAATTGGAATTATTTTATATGTGAGAAGAAAATTTATCTGTAAAGAATTTAAGACTTAAAAATGAAATAAATTTCCACAAACTGTCTAACTGGTAACTGGTAGATCCATCCTGGAATACAAGTTCTGTGGATCCTGTTTCATTACTCTTTCCACCCGCGATATTCAGCATGTCTGTGTCTTGAGACGCTTTGTGTTTAAAGAGGCAATTTTTGAAAAAACAATTTTACCATTCTATCAGTAAGGATTTTTAAAAAAATATCAAATAGTAGACTATTTAACTTAAACTGGCTTTAATAAAATAGGGATTGTGTTGACATATATTTCTATGCTCAGTTGGGATTCAGTGGTGGTTTGATCCAGAGCGTCACAAGCTTTATCAGGGAAGTTTTGATTTTCTTCATCTCCTGGGTCTACTTTCAATTGTGCTTTGATTTCATTCTCAAGTTTCTCGAAGGAGAGAGACAGCTGGCAGTAACTCCAGCTTTTATGTGTTCTTGTCTTTGGATCCAGTGGATGTAATAGAACAAAGCTTCTTGGTGGTTGTTGAATAAGCCCCAGGATTCATCTTGATCAGAGCAGCCAGACCGTGCAGCTAACTAGAACCAGTCACTGGGACCAGTCGCTGTGCTGTGATGAACTAAGCCACACGACAGGCCTTGTCTCTAGAAGTAAGAATGGAATTACACGAGGAGGGAAAGGAGGTGAATGGCCGCTCTGCAAAGGAAATGTGAGTGAGAATACTAGGAAAGATGGCATCCGATGCTGAGGGGTGGGCGAACAAAGTGATGATGACCTCCATAGGGAAATTCCTAAGTCCATTCTCTGCTGTCTGAAGAAATGGGGACTTTTACTGAAAATGAACCCCATCATCTACTAAGCAGTAACCCTCTTCACATTATTTCTCAGTATAATGAAGAAGGGAGGCACAGTTAAACTGGGAGGAAAGTAATGTATGTTAGTTCAACCACAGTTTCTCATGCTGAACCCAAATTCTCTGAACTAAGGCTACTAAGTGATTTGGACATGGGTGCTAATTTGTAATGCTGGTTCTTAATCAGCTTCTAGTTTAGGCCTATCCTTCTATCCTCCACGCTCATGCCTCCCACACAGCACCTGTATCCACAGCTTTCCCACCTTGCTGGTATTCTGTAGTGCTCCCTCATATTCATGTACATTTTTATGGGCTCCCATTTTGCTGTGGCATGTTCTTCCCATCTTTGTCTTCCAGATGGAATCATTCCTAATTTTCTTTCATGACTCTGTATAAAGGTTATCTATTCTACAGGCTTTTCTGTTCTTAAACCTGCAGGCTGAAATAGTCCTCCTATGGGACTCTGTATAGTGCAAAAGTAGCATACATATTCAATTGAACTATATTTTATAAAATTTCTAAAATTTACTCTTAATTGGAAAATAATAATTGTGCACATTTTTGTGGTAAAAGGGATGCTGTGATCTATGTATCCATTGTAGTTCAGTTAAGCTAATTTACGTATTAGCAACTACCATTGCCACTCTTAACTTCCTATCTATGGTCACTAGAATTCCTTTATGGCCTTAGCTTGATCTATTTGCCCTATTACAAGCAACTGTCCCAAGTTTGATGGACAGTAGTTTCTCAATATGTGTTTACTACATTGATGAATGGACAAGTAAATTTGTGAGTGGATAATCTGTATAGTAATTAAAGGACATCCACCTCATTTCAAAGCCTATATCATTTGCTGCCTTGCCTGGTATCAAATTGTAGGCAATGGAAATGCTTTCATGAAATGCACTTGCAGCTAATATAGGAAAAGGGGACAGATATCAGTACTTGGGGATTGATGTTCCCCGTTCACATTTGTGGGAGACAGTATTCTGCAGGGAACTTGACACTTGCCATCTTTGTAATGACAGCAGCAGCTGAAGAGGTACGCTTGGAAGACAGGGAGATCCAGGGTCTAATTAATGGCTCTGGCTTCTCATTATGGTGGGAAACCAATGCCCACACAGCAGCAGAAGCTGCCCACATCAGAGTCTTATTAACCACCTTTGCTCACTTGGGTAAGGCTGACAGAGGAGATGGTGTTGTCATTTAACAGGAGATCACCAGGAAAGGCAGCTGCTACCACACAAGCCATTACTTGAATATTGTGACCAACTTGTAGTAGCTCAAAACTCTAGGATGAGCAGACTGTGTATATGGAAAGTCAGTTATCAAAAGCAATTGCATGGCCTTGGAAAAAAATGGTTTATGAGAAAAAGTTCTGATGATTAGCTTATTTCACCAAGAGAAAGAGAAATACAGGGAAAACTTGCTGCATTAACAGACTTCACGTACATGAAAGATATATTTAGAGATTGGTGACTTCACAGTTGTACATGTTGAAGGATTTTTCCTATTGTCCTCTCTCAATTTTATGCTTTATTTCCCCTCTGCAATATATTGATTAAAGATAATCATGCAACAACCTCAGAAAATGTATGAGAATAAATAATTTGGAAGTTGGCAGCATTATTGCATTGTCTTGCAACTGTCTCTTTCCCTTCCCCCTCAAAAAGAAAAACACAGGAAGGAGTAAGTATGCCATCTGTAAGAACTCTTTCCTCTTTTACAACCATCCCATTGCCATCTGCTGAAATCTTTAGCCCACCTGGGTACTGAAAAACATTAATTGTCTTCCAGAAATGCACAAGAATCACAGTCTCTCCAAAAGCTGAGCCTAGGAGAAAGGAGACAGTTTAGAGTTACTTCAAGTAAGCGTTTTTTTTTTTTTTTTTTTTTTTTGCATCACCAGGGACTGAACTCAAGCCTCACACCTGCCAGACAGGCGCTTAAGCCGCTAAGCCAAACTCCCAGCCCTGCTTTTTTTGAGGCAGGGTCGCACTATGTAGCTCAGGCCGGCATTGCGCTCACATTGTAGCCCAAGCCGGCCTCGAACTCACAACGCTCCGCCTACCTCAGCCTCCAGAGTGCTGGGATTAAAGGCGTGCGCCACCACGCCCGGCTTACTTCAAGTAAGCTTTGTACCCCGAAAACCACCTGTATCCCTTTTTAAATCTTTTGCATGCTGTAGCATGTTTATTTTCTGAGTAGGGGATAATTCTTAGATAAAGCACAACCTTTTTTTTTTTTTTTTTTTAACTGTTTAAAGTCTTCAGGGACTCAGAGGCGCTGTCCCTAGTGTTGCAATGAGTTTAGAAGTTATTGCTTCAGATCAGGAAAATTTTTTCTCCATTCATATTGTGCTATATCATATTCTCTATGGTTAGAGTTAGTTCTTTTACTGGTATAAGGTAGTATTTCTTAATAATACTGTCGTCGTATGCAGGGAAAGCCTTCCTTGTCATTGTATGCAGGAAAATTGTGACATTTGCTGCAGAATGCCTTCTTTCCCTGGCCATTCCTTAAATGTCCTTGTTGTTCCCTGTCACTGTGGCACTTAAAGATTCCACCTACTTCCTGCATCCCCTACAAGGGCTCTGATGGTTCCTGTTGAGAACTGTTGAGTCTGTCTCTCCTCTTCGTGTTTCTGAATTTGAGGAAAAAAGATCAGCTTTAAGGGTTGCTTTCTGCTAGGGTGAAAACTTTCTGATTTGCTTAACTTAGAGCAGTTGTCATGGCCCCAAACTACCAGACAAGGTCTACAGTTAGGAAGAATTGAGAATGCATCTGTAGACGTAGTTCTTTAGGTTAGGACTTCTCTCTGTCTTTCCGTCTCTGTCTCTGTCTCTGTCTCTCTCTATCTCTCTGTCTCTCCCTCACATCACACACACCATGGTTCTTAAGTCTGAATCTAAAGTTTATAGCAGCCCATTAGTTAAAAGAAGTAGTTTAGAGGAAAAAGAAAACATCATTCAGAAAGCCAGTTACCATCGACTAACTGAAATAGTCATAGCCATTGTGCACAATTGGCCTACAGGCATATCTTCTCCTGTTATGTTCATTTTCTAGTTACATTATTAGATGCCAGTTGACAATGCCTATGACTAACTTAGGCTATTATTTTCAATAAGCATTTGCATATCATCCATTCATTCACCTTCTGTGGGTATCTTATTAATAACAATCTACAATTCAAGAGGGATTTTCATAATCAGCCTCATAAATTCAGCATAGAGTATTTTGTGCATGTATTTATCAGATTCAGCCTGCCCCTCAAAGCCAGTTTAACACCTTACTTATGACAAAGAATTTGTGTCGACTTCTACTTATGTTGACTTCTATTTTACCTTCTTGAAACAACATGGCCTCCACAAACAGGTAAGCAATGACAGTGCAGCAGGTGCTCTTAAGGCTTTGTCTACATGGGTTTTGCCATTTAATGAGCGATTGCTGAGCAATCAGTCATACTGCGAAGAGTCAAGCTGATTTAGTCAGCCTAGCATCTAGAATAATCACTTATTTAGTAACTTATCTATTGTATGGCAATCAACAAACATTGATTGACCATCACAATGATCTCCCTAATGAACAATATTTTTTATATACGTAACTGTTAAATTTGTGATTCAACACTCCCAACACTATTTTAGTCAATAACTAAAAGCTTGTTTGAGTATCTATATGTGTGTTAGCTAGCAAAGATACAAAGATAAAAGGAGCAGGTGTTTTTTCCTGACTTTTTCTCTTTGTTATTATGCATTTTTTATTTTAAAGGGAAAAAAGCACACAGAAAAGAAAAACAAAAAGCAGAAGAGACAAACGGCAACAACAACAAAAAACCCCAATAATAACAATATAGGCTTTCAAAACAAGATGGTAGGAATTTAACAGTGGTTGTTATATTGCATATTGTTATCTTCAAAAGAGTGTAATTAGATCAATTTTGCATGTTACTATGCATTCTTATTAGAACATATTTACAATGCATAATAGTTACATTTGTCACAGGGAGTTTGTACATGTCCATAACACATTTTAATTCTTTTTTTGTCCCCTTCCCTTCCCATCTCTCTTTGCTCCCTCCAATTCTTGATCCTCTCACCATTGGAAAAATCTCTATTTTCCTTTTTTTCTTTGATTGTCTCTTTTAAAAACATTCATTAGTATATGCTTGTAGTATATGCAGTTTACAATCATTTTGGGAGTAGGTGTGTGTACATGATACAGATTGATTCTTTTTTTAAATCCCCTTTCCTTTCTTTCCCACCACCCTACTGACTGAGTATTTTGGGGGGCACTCAGTCTGAAGTGGTGCAGAGAAAATGAGAGAGAGATGAGAAGGCCTTTAATGTGGAGGGCATGGGAGAGCTTCTCAGGTCAGGGAGTGCAGAAGCTCTTAGTGAGAATGAAGAAGCGTAGCTACTTATTTCGATTTTGCCAAGGGGAGGAATTTGGGAGGTGGGCAAAATGACATATTAACAGCTGATTTGAAGGAGCATCTGCCTGTGTAAAACAGGAGACAGAAAGATTTACTGGGGGCTGGGGTTGGAGGCTTGCAGGGTTGTGGAGTCTTGGGATTGGAGAGGGCTCAGCACATGTGCAAAAAGGGAGCAGGAGGTTTATTTCTGGAATGAGAAGGACATAGAGGTTACTCTTGGAGAGCTAAGTTGTTTTTCTGGGTCTGGTACCAAGTTGGGGGGATGTCATGTTACAGATAGCTAAGCCCCAGGCTAGCAGAGTCTGTCATCTACCCCCTTCTCTATACTCCATTTCCCCACTTTCACTTTTATTGATAATATTAATCTTATCTCATTTGAGTAAGGGAGCAGGTGTTGTACAAAGACAACAGGCTTAGGATTCAGAAAAAGACTCCAAATTGCAGCAGCTCTTTGGGTAAGTCATTGAACTTCTTTGAACTGCCGTTGCTGGACTATTACAAGGATTGATAGCACAACTACACTACACAAGGCTCAAGAGTAGGGTTGAAAATGTTTCCAGAGCCATTACTGCAAATGAGAAATAGCTTTCATCCTCATGGAGCTCGTATTACTCACTGTAATTATGTACCCTCATAAATTCTAGGTGTACACGTGATTACTGTTTTAAAAAAGTTTAGAGTTTAGTGTGTATATGCTACACTGGGACGTGGAACATCCACATTTTGTGCCCAGACTTTTCCCGTGGTATCCGAAGATACATTGGCAGTGCCATGCAGACTAAACACAAGCCTGCCGCAGCTCTGCTCAGAGCATTATCTCACAACTGTTCCAAATACTCTGGGACTACTGAATCATCTAATGCAGTTTACAGGAAAGCAAGCTGTGCGTTACTGTCGGCGACCTTAATGATGAGAGTTATTTAAGAATCCGGTGTTTACCACTTCCAGTTGAAAGTGTGTAAGTGAACTAGGAAGGCGATATCATTACATAGAAAGAAATTAGGGTAACAGAGGCGCTGTAATAGCTCAGTGTGACCACAGACCAGGACTGCAACTTCAGAGTGATGTCCTTCTGTGTATACACGGTCACTCTCCAACACATACACAGAGTCAAAGAATGCCTCACAAATAAAACTTCCCAGAAGCTTTTATCAGTGTCTATGGCATAATGGTAATTATCTGGATATTTAGTTGCTTTCTCCTCCAGAAGAGAAAAGCTATTCCTTGAGGTAAGGGACGCATCTTATTTTGTTAAAAACAAGTCTTAGTGGCTTATAACAGCAAAGACAATCTGTTTTGCTCACTACATTCTAACATGGACAAGGTTTGGTTAGGATAGCTTGTTTCTTCTCCACCTGAAGTCAGCTAGGGTAGTTCAGAGTCTACGCACTAGAATCATTGAATGTAGTATTCCTCAACTGGAGGTGATTTTATGTCTTTCCCAGGGCAGATTTAGATGTGTGTGGGGAGTCATTGTTGGTTGCCACAAGTTTGGGGAGGGGTGTGATTGGCATCCAGTAGGTGGTGGCTAGAGTGACTGTCACATGTTCTACAATTCAATGCTTCCCCTACAACAAAGGATTATCCTTCCCAAAATGCTAATGATGCCAAGAGTGAAAAGCCCTGATATAAAGGCTTGTTCACGTCAATGTCTAGTGATTGATTTCATTCATTCCCTGGGGCCTCAGTTCATCTTTACGTGGACCTCTGTAATGTGGTGTCTCCTTGGGGTCTTGTTTGGGTGTCCTGATGCAGAGAGCCAGTCAGAAGCTGAGTACTTTATGTGGCCGACTCTCAGAGGTTACACTTATTTGAACAGAGGATATTCAGTCTGTTTCACATTGATGTAAGAGAATACCACACGATGGATAATTTACAAAGAAAATTCATCTATTTATCACAGTTATGGAAGCTGGGGAAGTTCAGTATCAAGGTGCTGGCATCTAGTGAGAGCTTTTGTACTTCATCATGCTATGTGGCAGAAAGCACAGGCCAAAAAGCAAGAGAGAAAGAGAGCATGAAGGGGGATGACCTTGCTTTTGTAACAAGCCCAGGCTCCATAGTAACCAATCCATTCTGATAGTAATGACACCTATCCATTCAAGAGGGAAGAGTGCTCAAGAAACCATCACTCTAAAACTTCCATTTCTTAACACCTTTACTTTGCAGATGAAATTTCCAGCAGGTGAACTTTGGAGGACACATTCAGCTGTAGCAGGGGTGGGAGCTGGGTGTGACGCATGAAACTGCCATTCCATGGGAAGAGTAATCAATAAAATACATTGCAAAAAGAGCAGAGGATAAAAATTTCCAGAGGGACCATGCCTCATTCTCCTTTGTATTTTGCTACCTTACCAGTCAATAGAAGATAACAGATGCTCAATCTGTGCATTTTAAAATTGCATTAAATTAAGTAAACTTAATATATGAGATATATGATAAACAATGAGGAGATTTGGCAATATACATAACAATTTTCCACAGAGTACCTTAAAATAGTGACTTGCTCCACTTCATTATAAAGTATGATTTAATTATGAAAATTCCAATGGCATATTTATTCATCTGGTTGTTCATTAATTCAGTCCTCACTGAGCACATACTGCAGGCAAGACAGCACGCTAGGCGCTGGAATACAAAGATGGATCCGATGCGGAACTGCCCACAAATCACCCACGGTGTAGTGGGGAAGGTGAGCAGCATACATACATCACTTCCATACAGACCAGACCTCGTCAGGGGGGCAAGCCAAGGGCCGTGGTGCTATAAGAAAACGTACAGCTTTTCCAAAATGGAAAGTGAAGACTTCATTAAGGTTGTTCAGTCTAATGAATACTAAATCTTTTTACTTCCTCACTCTACACACCTATAATTGCAAGGAGAATTTGGCAGGATTTTAGCCAATTTTATAATATTCAATTGTGTGAATATTCAACATAACTGAGGGCCATCTGCTATACAGCTGTCAAGTCTGTCTGTCTCAGCCACAGTCATTTATGGCTGTGGGAAGCCCTATCTTTTCAAAAGGATGTGGTGGATCTTCTTGCTGCAATCCCTGGACATTCCAATTGAGTGCCAGAGAAAAGTTGGAAAGACGCAGTCATCTATAGTTTGCCCCAGAAAGAGACCTGTTTCATGATTCTTGGCAGTATAACATGCAGACTCTTTCAGTCAGCTTTTGTCACAATGACCAGTATCTGACATACACAATTTAAAGGAGAAAGTTTATTTTGGCTCATGGTTTCAGACATTTCAGTCTATGTTGACTGGCTCCATTGTAGAAATGTTATGACAGAATTGTGTCACAGAAAAAGTCACTCAACCTATGGCACCCAAGAAACAGAGAGAAAAGGAGAGCCGCAGAGAGACAAGGGAATGGGGATGGGATAGACCCTTCAAAATCATACCCTCAGTGACCTAATTCTTCCAGCTAAGACTCACCTTCTTATAACTCGCTCAGCTATGAACTCATCAACGAGTCAAACCGTCGATGATGTTAGTGCCCTCAATCTATAAATCCTTGGTGGACACGTCATATATAAACCACGACATCTACCTTGTGGAATGATGGGATCCTCAGGAATGTTAATGTAAATCTATGTACATTGGTGTCTCTCTATCTTAGCATTCCAAAAGGCAGTATCAGAGGCTTGTGCCAGACTTACTGGCTGTTGACATTTAGACAATATATATTTTTTAGTCAGTTTATCTCATCTGAAACATTTATATACTTAAAATACCATAATAATTAATGGTACTTTAAAAAAATGCTTATGACATTTTGTAAGATTCTCTATAATTCAGATAGAGAGGTAGGGAGAGAGTAAAGGAGAGAGAGAGGAGTTTTGTAGCAAGGAAACCTTTTGAGAACTAAGACGTAATCAAGGAAAGAGATAATGATGTAGCTTAGGATAATAGCAGAAGGAATCAGACTAACTCATATTTTTTGGCAATTTTCCATGTGATAAGGACTGCATCTGATTTCATAAAAGTTGTCTATCAACATACCCCGCAACCACTTAAGGTAGGCACTTTTTCTTTTCATTTGAAAGATTAGGATATAGAGGCTTAGGAGTAATTGTTAAAACTAGTATTTATGTCTGTGCACCTACCTATTACAAGGAAAAAATGTATATACTCAAAGTGGAAGGATCTAGACTATGCAGTGATAGGATTTAATTTAGGAAGAAAGGAAGAATGTGGCATTCAAAATAACACATAGATCATAGTTTGGGTTTGGCCACCTGGGTGAGATAGAGGTGCCATTCTCTTAGGTCAAAAAGCAAGACCGCTGAGATTGACTAAATAGCAAGTTCAGTTTTGGACATGTGGAATGAATAATGAACTGCCCCAGGAATGTTCATGTGGAGAGGGCTAGTAGGCAGTTGGATAGGTATCTTGAAGGTCAGGAATGAGATCAGTTTGAAAGATTTGTATTTGAATCCACCAATCAGATATCAAACATCGGGAGTAAGGAACAATGTCTAGATGCATGTGATGTCTAAAGACAAAGATAGCTCATTGCAAAACAGATTAAATAGAATTTGCATTCCTGGATGCTGCGGTAGCAAACCAAAGAGTGCATAACTGCTGGCCAAAAGTTGCTATAATTTCGATGTGGAGACATAACAGGGACATGTGAAACAGCTTGAGAACAATTACCAGACAGAATGCAAAGGAGGGGGACATGGCTTTCCGAATTAGAAAAGAACAGAATTGGAATGGGATTAATCTGGAAGGTTTCCTGGAGCTCAGATCTGAGCTGAGTCTCCTCCAGCATGCAGTCGTGTGGAGGAGAAATTGGAAACTGAGTGAGGGTAGAAGCCTGTGTGGGAAGCGGGGCCATCACTCCCTCAGCCTCTGCTTTCCACACACAGAGGGAGGCGTCTGTCTACCTCCCTGATAGTTCCTGCTGTGAGGCTGTTGTCTTTGCGTCAGTCTGCTGGAGGAGAAGGTGAGTATAAAGCAGGGAGAGTAAACAAGTTGGAACCTACAAAGTGAGCTCAGTGGTTCTTGCTGCCACTGGCTTTGATAACATGAGCATTCAAAGCAGAAGTTAGGGCTTTACATCTTGAAGCTAAATTCATATGTGGTGCAGGAATCAGAGAAGGTAAAGAAGGTTTCAGGTTAAGATGGAGCAGTTGCAGATGCGGATTTTATTTCACATGCATGAGTGAACCAGCAGCCCAGTGGCAACCCGTGTGAGCCACGAGATGTGAAGCTTCTACCCTTGCAGTCTTGCTCTAGAGTCTCTTATGGCCTTGACCAAACCCAAAACTGCAAAGAAATTCTGAGAAATCTTGTTCATCCTCCCCAAGAGGACACAAAAGAAGCCCTCATAATCTGAATAAAGGTAACCAAGCGTGAATGACAACACCAGGTTTGAAGCTCAGTGCTTCCCCAACATTAACACATCAGAAACATTAAAGCATAGAATTAAAGATACAGTATTTTTGGGGTGAGATTCAAGAATGACTGGGACTCAAGAGATGCTGACAGAGCTGATCCAGGGTCCACTTGCGAGATTCCCTAGTTTAGCTTAACACAGAGACCTCATTAGGGAGAAATTGCAGTGAAGAAGCAGTACAGGAAAGGGGTAATTAAGAAAAACTCTGGGATAGTGAAATATGAAATGACAGGATGAGGTTAGAAGTGATTGAACAGGAGGTTCACAGGCAAAGATGATGTTTGAAGCAGGATGCACACTTGCTGTGTGACAGAGATTGTCAGAAGTGAGGAAATAAATTGCAAGGTAATTTTATAATAATCTGGTTCTCCAGATCCAAAATAGAGAGGTAAGTGACCATGGAAGCAGAAACAAGGAATGCAGAAAATAAAACTACTTTGGATACAGA
Organism: Dasyprocta punctata; assembly: GCA_004363535.1. Lineage (NCBI taxonomy): Eukaryota > Metazoa > Chordata > Mammalia > Rodentia > Dasyproctidae > Dasyprocta > Dasyprocta punctata. The sequence goes on from RJWM01022683.1 coordinate 33,051, forward strand.
TTCAGATCCCCTATTCCCTCCTCCCACTTAACAATATAAATTCATGCCTCATTATATCATCAGAGTCAATTGACAAGGATTTGGATACAGATTCAGATCCCCTATTCCCTCCTCCCACTTAACAATATAGATTCATGTCTCATTATATCATCAGAGTCAATTGACAAGGAATGAGATAATTTTTTGTCATTTCTAACTTTCATTTCTGATTATCTTTCCAGCACCCATGTATTGGAGGACATTTGGAAATCAGAA
>RJWM01022684.1:0-33283 GCA_004363535.1 Dasyprocta punctata
AAACCTTGCGTGTCTATGTCTGTCAATATGATCAACCCCTATGAAGGTAACAATATGTAATATTGTAACTACTGTCAAACTTCAACCACCTCAGAGTGTAAACCTACAGTGTAATTGTATCAGATCTGTCGTTGTTGTTGTTTGTCTTTCATGCTTTTTGTTTCTATCTTCTGTGTCTATTTTCTTTTAAATAAAATTTTAAAAAAAAAGAAATATTTATGAGTGCTGTTTGAACCCTAAGGGCATTTCCTTTCTTCCCCCTCATCCCCTTTGGTACTGAGGATTAGACCTAGGGCCTTTGCACTGAGCTATAGCCCAGACTTTTTTTATTTTTTGAGAGAAAGTCTTGCTATGTCACTAAGTTTACCAGATAAGGCTTAAATTTGTGATCCTTCCATCTCAGGCTCCCGGAGCACTAGGAAATAGTATAAAAGTATATACCACCATGCCTAGCTGAGCACAATTCTCATAGTCCCCCATTTTACAGATGAAGAAAATAAAATCTGAAGAAGTCAAAAGGCTGCCCACATTGGCCACTTCTAGGACCAATGTACTAAGATTCAGCTTACTGACAAAACAGTAATAATATAACAGTGACTTACATAACACTTTTGTGCACCCAATGTTGTTCCAAGTACTTAATCAATAACATTTAATATCCATGCAACTTTAGGGAGTAAATAGGAAAAGTAACTTAATTGTTAAAGCTAAAGAAACTACTGTACAGAGAATTTAAGTACTTTCTAAAGGCATTATTTTAAATTATCACAATGTTTTGCCTAAGCAATATGGTTCATATGGTGCATACTCTAAAGATCAGGAACTGAGTTTGCAGTGGGATGGCCATTAGCTAATTAATCCCTGCTTTTCCACTACCATCCTATGAACTTGGGAAAGCCATTTAACTACTTGGTAAAAGTGGAGATGTCCCCAGAGTTTTTACTTTTTTTTTACTTTTTTTTTTTTTTTTTGGTACTGGGGATTGAACTCACAACCTTGCACCTGCCAGGTAGGTACTTATGCCACTTAGCTAAATTCCCAGCCCTCCTCAGAGTTGATACATGGATCAAATGAAGTTACATCTGGAGAACTGTAGCACATAGTTAAACACTCAACAAGTATATGTTCTTTTTTCTTTCTGATTAAAAATAAGTGTTTATATGTAGTGTTGTCTTTGTATACAAATATCTCAATTAACTACCATCCTGCTGAGTGCCTAGTATGCATTTTACTTTGAAATCTTTTTTCCTAGTGGTACAGAAATATTTATTATGCAAATTTACATGTTTTAATACATTATAGCTTCACCATATATTCATCAGCTTATATCAAATACAATAGAGAGCAGATGATTGGCATGATTGTAGATTATGGAGGAAAATGTAAAACAAGAGCACTCTGCATGTGTTGATAAAAGTGTCTGCCATAAACTGAAAAATGAGATCAGTTCAACTCTGTAGTTGAGCTTAAAGCCTGGCTGCACCTTATTTTTACAGTTTTGCTGAAAGTGAACTTGTCCAATCATTAAGGGACACAAATAAATTGAAGATTTCTAACCCATTTTTTTTTGTACCAGAGATCAAACTCACAACCTCACAGTTACATTTTGACTTTGTTCTCATTGGTATTTTATTGGTAGCACAGCTCTGTCAGTAGCATATTCTGCAATATCTCATATTAGTTTCTTCTCTCTGTTTTATTTGTCTATGGTTTAGGAAATCCAGACTTCCTGTTGGGAAGACATGGACCCAAATTCCTAGTTTAGACTTCTGTGACATTGGGTCTGATCATTTCCTGTTCTGGATCTCTAGCCTTATCTGGAAAAGTGAGGAAGTCTGGACTGGAACAGCTTTAAGAAACATTTAGTACTCAACCTTGGATTTTAGGACTGCAGTGCCAAGGTTGTGGTCATTGTAATCACAGTTGTCAGCCAGCTCTCAGTAGGGAGAAGGAAGATGTCACAGCATTCAGTCTGGAAATCATTTGGTAAGTGTGTAAGGATTCCTGCTAAGCCTAAAAGTGTTAAATTGGAAATGTTTCAAAACGTTTCCCAGTCTTAAGCAAGACTATGTATTTATTTTGTTCATTAGGGTTCCTTTTGGCCTTCTATTCCCAGAAATAAATGTTGTTTGGTTTGGGTAGCACTATCTTTTTGGTTAATAATTAAAAAGCTAGAATGAGACAAGTGAATAGTAACAACAGCAATAATAATGGTGCCAACCTTTTAATAATTGCTCATCACATGTAAGAAACTTTTCTAAACATATTACAAAGGCTAGCTCATTTAATAGGTAAGTTCACTTAATTGTAAGCACTACCAGTTTATGTATGAGAAAACTTAGGCACAGAAAGAAGAAACCATTTCAGTGGATGATAAATAGCAGAGTCAATATTCAAATTCAGGAGGTCTGGTGCTAGAGTTTTTGCTCATTACTGCCACATGCACATTATATCTCATTTAATCTCATTTAATCACTTAATAATTTGCCTGGTGTGTATTCAAGGTTTTCTACATATTTTCTTTGTATTTAGTCACTATAAATTTGGGAGTACTGCTCCTATTTTGTAAAGGAAGTATAGAAAGCTTAAGTCATTCATCTAAGATCATACAGTTAACAAAGTTGCTACTAGAATCGAGTTCATGTTTGCCCGACTCTCAAGTTCCTATGGAACATTGTTCCAGAACATTTCCCTTGCCAACTAATCAGAGTGCCTAGAATATGAAGCTGTTTAGTCACTTAAGGTTCCTTATTTGATGTAATCCTCCCATGAGAGGAGGAGCAGCTTATGCTCTCAGCTTGATGTGTCAGGCTACTAAGACATTCCAGTGCTTCTAAGAGTGAGAGAGAAAGCCCAGAGGATTTCAGTACAGGCGCAACATGCAGGGCTTACATGACAGTTAGGTCTGGGAAGGATCATAGATAGGAATCAATGACAAACTGAAGTCTTTTCAGTTTTTCCAGGTTCCTGTGTCTCTTGGAACTCCTGGGAGGGTATGGGATTATTGAAACACTGAGTAGTCCAGGCCTCTGTGCATACACATTGTGTTTTATGGAAAGGGAGTCAGAGCCCTGCCAGGCAATGTTTTTCTGGCCTATTCAGGAAAGTGAACTGAAATCCTATGGTGGAGGCCTCTGTGAAAAAACACACCAGCAGAACGCAGAAGGCTTAGAATTTCTTCTTGGTTTGGCCTCTAGTAAGCTGAATGAGTTTGGGTACATTCTTTCTCCGTATCTGAAATCTGAGAAGATTGGGCTACATTGTGTCTAAGAGGTCATGCTTCTCACACATTCTGTGGGAGACATAAATCATTGAGATATGATAGTATAACAGCTGAGATTAATTGGACATTTACAATGTGCTAGTCACTGTTCTTAATACTTTAGATATACTCTTTCATTGAATTCATACTTAGGGTTAGTAGTAAGGATTATCATTATTCTCATTTTATAGGTATCAAAACAGGCAAAGGGAAGTTAAATAATCTTGGTGCTATAGCTTCCAAGAGGAGGCTCTGACATAATAATTGTATGAGAGGCCCAGAAAGGAAAGATCCAGGAAGATGCTCTGTTCCATCACCCACCTTGTTTCCTTGTTCAACATCCATCTCGCACCCTCTCCTATAATTACAGACAGCTACATTAGGTAGAAATACTATAGGCAGTCAGACAGGGCTAGGCCCATGAGGAGTCAGTGCAGAGGATGAGAATACATTACAACTGTGGCTGGAGGTGCATCCATTGAAGGCCAGACCTCACAATAAAGAGCAATGACCAAGCCTACATGCCTCCCCAAGGGATAAGCAGTATACTATAATTGTTATCAAGTGGTCCAATGAAGTCTAGATAGACAGTCACCCAGGTGGGTTACTAGGACCTCCTTGATGCATTTCTTCCCAAAAAGGTCCTGATTTTTTCCATGTACAATTGTTTTGTGATTTGCTTCCCAATTGCATTAACATTACTTAAGTGGCTGTACTTGTAATCTTATTGGTTGATCATAGTTTTGTCCCCCTTTGTACCCACCTTGTGATTTTGTACTCACCTTGTGATTTTTCTGTATAAAACTTCCTTTGAGAAGTGAGCTCATTGGCAACCCACTCAGGCCCCTTTCTGTCTCTCAGGAACTGTCACTCCTTCAATAAAATTTCCTACGCTTAACCTCTGTTGTTACTTGGAATTCATTCTTCAGTTTTGTAGAACAGAAATTCGGTGTATTGGAAAGTTAGTAGGTTGGGAGTTACATTTATTTCCCCTATGTCATTTGGGGATCCTATATCACTATCATTGTGCTTTAGTTTGCTTTAGAATTCTATAAGAGCAAAGCTGTCAAGTATTTTCTATACTCTTAATAATTTAGGGGCCGGGAGTTTGGCTCAGTGGCTTAAGCACCTGCCTGGCAGGTGTGAGGTTGTGAGTTCAATCTCCGGTGCCTCAAAAAAAAAATTAGTAAACTATGGAGGCCTTGAGAAGATAGGATTTGTTTGATGGGTGTTGACAGAATTCCTTACACCTGGCATAGCACTTTATGTTCATACATTACAATAGAGTATCTAGGGATTAGAAAGATGAACATTGGGAACATGAGGCCAAGGAAAAATGGTAGATGGTAGTATACTGCATTTACCCTTAATGCCATAAGGAAGATGATAGCTTCTGATATAACTGGACATCTTTGAAGAGCATATGTCTACTTTCTCTAGGAGCCATTTCATGTATACTAGGCTAGCCTCAATTTTACCTCCTTTATGCACCTTTATTTTCTGGGTAGCATCAAACTCAGCTGAGGAAGAAAATGCTTAGGAATGAATGACACACCTGAAGTTATAGTTTGAGCAAATTTCAATGAGGGTATCAATGTGTCTGATCCAGGCTTTGTGTCACTGTAGAAAGCACCTTGGAGCCAAGTCCATAGAAACCACACGTCTATGTTCACCCTTACAGATCAAATTCAATTTTATTCATTTAAAACCAGATGTTTTCTAAACATCTGCCCTGTGTCAGCTTTGGGATTCACAGTTATCAACAAAACAGTCCTTGCCATTCAGAAACTTAATTTACATCTCAACAGTAAAACCATAAGATATTTTGTTGAGTACAACAAAAAGGAATGAAAAGTACTTTGGTAACACAGAGAAAGGAGGGATTAATTCTGAAGCAACAATAATGGATGGTTTCCCAGGGGAGAGGCCACTTGAGTGAAATCCTGAAAAATGAACAGCATTCTTCCCCCTCCCCTCCAGCACCAGGGATCAAACTCACAACCCATGCCTGCCAGACAGGCATTTAAGCCAAACTCCCAGCCCTAGTTTATTGAGGCAGGGCCTCACTATGTAGCTCAGACCGGCCTTGCACCAGCGTTGTAGCCCAAGCCAGCCTCGAATTCACAATGCTTCTCCTACCTCAGCCTCCCGAGTGCTGGGATGAAAGGCATGTGCCACCACGCCTGGCATATGAACAGTATTCTTACGGGAAGTAAAATAGAGATGGGTCACAAAGCGAGAGTATCTGTGGAAGGAGAACATTCTAGAAGGAATACTATGAACCAAGCCCTAGAGACATGAAAGTACATTTTATATTTGTGTACAAAGTTGTGTGGAATGACTAGAAAACACAGTGAAAGAATGGGTAAAAGAATGAAAGGAGGTGAAGTTTCAGAGATAGAGAAGAGGCACATTAAGAACAGGAGGAGAAAAAGCATTAAATTCTAACTTACGAATTGCTGGCAGCTGTACAAACAAGGAAGGAGACACAGACATTTGTGAGTTTTACATCCACAAGTCATACTGATACAGTGGAAAGAAGCTCTCAACCTACTAGATGTCTAGTATGAGTTTGTGTTCTCTAAAATCAAAGAATGAATTTTAGGAACAATGGGGGTTAATAATAGAATATATTTATTGAGAGAAAGAAAGCTTCTCTATGACAGAGAGATAGAAGGGGTCATGAGTTGGTTTCCAAGGATCCTGTCTTTTCTAAGAATTTTTATAAAGCAAAACCCCAAGGTGAGGCAGGTCCAAAGTGGGGAAAAATGGGAAATCACAAGGTGGGCATGAGGCGAGATGAAACTGTAGTCAACCAATAAGATTATGAGTGTAATTGCTCAGGTAAGATTTATTAAATTGAGGACAAAGGGGGAACTGAGTCGCATGGCAAGTGGGCATCCATGTAGAGTAGGGAACCACCTGTAGTGGTTCCTTCTGGCTTCCTCAGGGTGATAGATACCTATTTAGAATATCAATCCCTGATTTTTATCCTTAGCATGTGGGTGCATTTGTTTTATCTTTTGTCTTGAACTCTGGCCCACAAATGGAGATGTCCTCCACAGTTACAAGGTATCTGGTCTTTAAGCACTTGTTCCTTTGAGACCTAGCCCTGTCTGACTGCCTATAATATTTCTATCTAACTCAGCTGCCTGAAACAATTCCCCCTCTGAAGAAGTAACTTGAACTGCTGTGAGGGAGCAATGGGTGATGACCGTTCTTGCTTCTTTAGGCTGAAGGAGGTCATAATTGTTGATCCACAGTCAGGGATACTTTACAAGAGGGTCTATCTAAAGACACTTGACAGATACCAGGCATTTTTATCTTGGGTTAGGTATACAACTTTAAGTCTGGAGGAGACAAAGGCAAAGAAACAAGTATGAATGGGCCAAACAATAAGATCAACAGGATAATTATGAGTACAGTTAATAAACATTTCTACCAAGATGAGCTAGTAATGGTTTCCCATAGGGAGGGTAATGATAAGGTCCAGTGAATTTTAGGGTCTGACATGTCATTGATTTATCTCTAATATCTTGAACAGCTATTGAGATGTTAGCAGTAGGATCAGGAATGTGCACACTCAGTTTTTACAATTGCCCAAGTACTCCCCTGTACTGCTGTTAGGATGTCGAATATCATCCAATTTTGGAGGACAGCCAGTCTCATTTATTTAACTTTTTCATTTAGGAGAGAGACCAACTGCCGTGTCATTTAAGGCATGTTGAGTATAGTTGGTTAAGACCTCGATATGTGTCATATAACCTTCTCTCTGTACAAGATCCAATGAATCCCAGTAAAAGGAATCTATTTTATTTATTTTTTAAATTTTTTATTTTATTTTAAAGAGAATAAAATCCAACGAAAGACAACAGAACAATCAAAACAAAGCAGTAGAACTGGCATAGAACTTCAAAGAGAGATACTATGAAAACAATAGCTACTATAGTGTATCTTGTTATTTTCAGAATAGTTGAACATTCCATCAGGTATAGCAAAAGCAAAACACAATAAAAACAGGATATGAAATGAAGAAAAATAAAAAAATAAAAAATAAAAAAAGAAATGAAAATTAATCAAAATTAAGCAGAACAATGAGAATGATATTGGGGCACAAAGACAAGACAGAAGACAATCCCACATATTTGCCACACTGCACAATGTCATATTCCCAAGTAATGCTCAGACTGCGGATATCAGGCCTGCAAAATACCCTAACAATACAAGCATTTAGTTGCTTTATGTACCTTAGTTGCTATGAACTTAACCAGTCCTGTGAGCCAGCAGGTTGCTTACGGGGGTGGGAGGGAGGTCCTTGATTCATAGCCCATGAGCTGGTAAGCCTATGGGGCACACATCTCTTTCTCTTCCTGGGGTTTGCACAGTCGCACACACTCACCAGTGAGGCAGGTGGGTTTTCTTCTGGTTGCTGCCTCTCTGCCCAACATGGAGGGTTTTCAAAAGGCACATTGTTCTCTCCCTGGGGTCCACGCTGGCTGCGTACACTCACCAGGGAGGCAGGTGGGTTTTCTTCTGGTTGCTGCCTCTCTGCCCAACATGGAGGGTTCTCAAAGGCACATCGTTCTCTCCCTGGGGTCCATGCAGTCATGCGCACTCACCAGGGAGGCAGGCTTGGTCTTATCTGCATGATGCCTTGGGGTTTGGCATCCTCTAGCCAAGAACAAATTTTGATCAAAGCATGTACAGTCAAAGTATGTACACAAAGGCATGTATAATCAGAGCATGTGCATTAGAGATGACAGGTAAGTTTAGAAACTGTTTTTGAGGGATAGCAATTGTAATCCACTGGTTCTTATGTCCTTTTATTGATGGAGTCTGATATTTTATCATAAATCTATTTCGTTTTAGTTATAATTATCTCTAAATTTTTGATAACATATGAGAACCAGGTTGATATATTTCTTTGACCAATGAAAAAGTCTTTTAAATTTTTGTGCATGAACAACAATATGTAATGTATTTGTAAAATCCAGTCTCAGCATAAGTTTGATTATTTGGTTACCTGGATATATATTACAGTATTTAGACAGGATAAAATTTCTCCAGGATTGGAGTTGGGTTTTTAGGCATAACTAAAAGGAATGGGTGAAGAGAAAGTTATTCCAGTTACAGTTTAAGCAAGATTTTATTTGGTGACTTTCTATTAAGGTATGTTGCCTGGAAGGAAGACCAGAGTTGGGAAGTACAAAGAGACATGTGCCAATGTCCAGCAACAGGCTCTTTTACCTCTTGTCATGATTACTCAGGGCTCCTCCCTGGAGATGACAGTGGAGATGACAATCTGGCCAGAGGGAGGAGGCAGAGTGCCCTGAGGCCCTCTAATCTGGCTGGACCACCTGAGAAGATAAATCTGAGCTCTAGGTCCTCTTCCTCAGAATGTAGTTTCACTTCCAGTGGCAGCTTTTACATCGAGGCATGGCTTGGGGGGTCTATTAAGCCAGTGCCTTTTAAGGTGGCCTGACTTTCCACAGTAGTCTAGTCATTGAATCTAGTCATTGAACTCTTTTGAAACCCCAAGGATCAGTTGTAAGGTCTGCTTCTTTTAAGACCACAACAAGGGCAGGCACCTTTCAGTCTTTGTTTTCTCTCTTTGGCTTTCTCCCAGTCCTGATTATAGAATACTAAGGAGGCAGCTTTTACTAAAGTATCAAGTGAACTATCTGATCAAATGCTATGTTTTATAACTTTTTTTCTAATATCTGGGGTTGACTGGGTAATAAACATGTCTTTAAGCAAAATCTGTCCATCAAATCAAGATCTAGGGAAGTATGTTTTACCAGTGCTTGTAGTAAACAATCTAAGAAGTCAAAGGGTTTTTACTCTTTCTCCTGAAAAATAGCTAAAAATATAAAATAACTAGAACATTTGGTTTTTGTCCTTCTTAGACCTTCAAGACTACACACTTGAAAATGTCTCCTGTTCAAATCTCCTGTCCTGTTGTTAGGCTACTAGGGGTCTTGGGTGGGAACTGCTTCTGCCCCAGTGGGAACTGGTGGTTCTCCTGTTTGTTGATCTTCTGGCTGTCTAAAATTAACAATATCAAGCCAGGAGTGGTGGTGCATGCCTTTAATCCCAGCACTCGGGAGGCTGAGGTAGGAGGAGCGTTGTGAGTTCGAAGCCGGCTTGGGCTACAACATGAACGCAAGGCCGATCTGAGCTACACAGTGTGACCCTGCCTCAAAAAACCAGGGCTGGGAGTTTGGCTCAGTGACTTGAGCACCTGTCTGACAGGTGCGAGGTTGTGAGTTCAATCCCTGGTGCCACTAAATAAATAAATATAAATAAAATTAACAATATGATATTTATCCCCAAATGTAATAGCAGCTTGTAATACTAGTGGTCTCTCATTAGAAGTCAATATTTGATTTAAGATTCATATTACATCTTTCCAGTCTAGCTATATAGGTATGGGACTGTCCTCTAAACACATTAATGTACTTATCAGGGTCACCTGAAAATTTTCCTAATTCTAGCTTAATTTGATTGAAGTCACTGAGAGAAAGAAACTTATGAATGGGGATAGTCTCACAAGGATTATAATTATACCTTGAGCATGAATCAGAATTATTTCTTTTTAAAATTTTTTTCTTATTTTAAAGAGAATAAAACAAAACAGAACAAAGCAAATCAGAACAGAAAAATGCAAGCAATACAGGACTTCAAAACAGGACAACAGGAAATCAACAATGGCTACTTTAATGTCTCTTGTTTTCTTGAAAATAGCTGTCCATACTATCACACATAGTAAAGTCAAATAAAACAAAGCAGAATAAAGTCAATTAAGACAAAAGAATGAAAGAATCATAGGACTTCAAAACAGGATGATAGGAAATCAACAGTGACTGTCTTAATGTCTCATTTTCTTCAAAATAGCTGTCCATGCCATCGCCCATAATAAAATCAAACAAAACAAAACAGAATAAAACCAATCAAAACAAAAGAATGAAAGTATTATAGGACTTCAAAACAAGATAATAGGAAATCAACAATGACTAACATAATACATTCCATTATCTTCAAAATAACTGCCCATACCACCAAACACAGAAAAATCTAACAAAATAAGACATGATAAAACCAAGTCTAACAAACTTATGAAAATGATATGAGAATTCAAATCAAAATAATAGGAAATTAACAGTGGTTACCACTTTTCCTTTTTAGGCACTTCCTCCCCTATCACTTTCATAATATCTATTATACTTTTTGGGATCCCACTAACTCAGTTTTTTATGCTAGGGAGATAACTCTTTGTACACCTGTATGAGTCCAAACCATTTCACCCATGAGCATGATCTCCAGTTGCATCCATTTACCTACAAAAGCCTCAAGATTATCCTATTTTATAGCTGGGTAGTGTTCCAATGTATAAAAATACCATATCTTTCTTATTCATTCTGCAGTTGATGGGAAAGTTGCCCTTGCTTTTTTCTGGTCTCCTGTCACATGGAACAATTGTTTTCTTTTCTTTGATTTTCAGTCTATGAGTTTTCTTTTGAGTTAAATGTTTCTTGTATACAGTATATTGATGGATCTTCTTTCTTGATCCACTCTCCCTGTTTCTTTTTATTGCTGAATTGAGGCCATCTACATTAATGATTACAATCAGCATGCATTGGTTAATGAAGGATTGCTTTTGCCCCTTCATTTTTCCCCTTCATTCAATTGCCTGCCCTGTTTGGTGATCCTTCTCTGCTGACACTCCTGGAACCATGGTCATCTTTATCTCTCTCTGGAACATCCTTCAGCACTCTCTGTAGGGTTGGCTTGGTGGTCATGAATTCCTTCAGTTGTACTTTATCATGGAAGTATCATATTTTTCCATTAATTTTGAAAGATAGTTTTGCAGGGTACATCTACCTGGGTTGGAAGTTGTTTTCTTTGAGGATTTGATACACTTCACTCCAAACTCTTCTTGACTTGATGGTTTGTGTTGACAAGTTTGCATGATTCTGATTGGTTTTCCTTTATAGGTGATCTGTTTATATTTTCTAACAACTTTTAATATTCTGTTCTTGTGCTGAATTTCTGGGATCTTGATTATTATATGTCTGAGTGTAGATTATTTTGGTTATGGCCAGCTGGAGTTGTATATGCCTCTTTTATCTGCATGATGGATCTTTTTCTCATGTTTGGGAAGTTTTCTACTATTACTTCTGTAAATAGTCTTTATTTCATTTGTGTTAACCCCTGCTTCTTTGCTGATACCTATCACTCTTAAATTATTTTTCTTTGTGTCATTTTTCAGCCATTGAATTGTTATTTCCTGGTTCCTTGTTATTTTTAAGAGATCTTTCCTCTCGTGATTTCTAGTTGTGATCCTGTCTTCAAGGTCTGAAAGTTTATCTTTGGTCTCTTTCAAGCAGTTTTGCCAGCTTTTGATTGACTTTTTAATTTCCTGGATATCTCTTTGAATGTGTTTCATGCATTGTAAATCCTTCCTATGTTTTTCATTCAAAGTTTCCATCATTTTCCTGTGCTCCTCTTTTTTTTTTTAAATTTATGCCTTCTTTAGATATGCTCAGCAATTCTTTCATTATGCTTTTGATTTCTCTTTTACCTAAGACATTATTTCTGATCTGATTACTTGTATAGTGTCATGAAGTTGTTTTTTTACTTCAGTTACTACAGTTGCTCTTGGACATTTCAGGCATATGAAATGTCCCATTTTCTTCCATGACTATATCTCCCAGACTTGTTCTGTGTGTGCTAGATTTCTGAGATTGCCTTTTACTCTTTCATCTTGACATTCCCCTGGATTCCTCCCAACAAGCTGGTTGTGGGGTCCCAGGGACTTCCCACATTGGTGGACCCTCTTTGGTGTAGGGAACAGGACAGGCACCTAGTTTCTCTGAACTCAGATTACCACGGAGTTAGCAGGGCATGAGGCAGGCTTCTCCAGATGTGTGCAGCTATACTGACACTTCCCTGATGGCCAGGGTTCTGTGGTGGCAGGGCTGCTGCCTCTCTCAGCCTGCATGTCTACCCTGGGACTCCCCCGATGGTAGCAAGCAGGGGTGTGTTTATCTTATACTCCCAGTAGGTGCTGGCTGCCCAAAGAAAGCAAGGGTTTCCAATGGTGTCCTGCAAGTGCATGGAGTGTATCTGGCTTTGTCTCCCTGCCTGTGCTGGCTACCCACAGGAATCAACCCTTCTGATGGTGGCAGCAGTCAAGCAGGGGTGGTTCTGGCTGTGTGTCCCTGCCTGCACTGGCCCCCCCACAGGAAGCAAGCCTTCTGATGGTGGCAGCAGCATGCAGGGATGGATCTGGCAGCATATCACTGCCCATGCTGGCTGCCTGCAGACAGCAAGCCTTCTGATGGCAGTGGTGGGCATACAGGGGCAGATCAGGCTGCATGTCCCTGCCCATTCTGGCTGCCCACAGAAAGCAAGCCTTCCGATCAAGAATTGTTTCTTAATGCAAAATGTTTGAATATAAGGCAATTCTGACCATTTTTCCTATTTTTTGCAGTATGATTTTCATTGTAAAAGAATATCATAATTAATGCTCCCCTCTGTTTTTCGTTTTGGTTCTAGGGATTGGGCAGGCCATTCACACATGCAGAAAAATATCAAACATCTTGTTATCAAGATGTAAGAATCAAGCCGGGTGTGGTGGTGCACACCTTTAATCCCAGCACTCTGGAAGCTAGGTAGGAGAAACATTGTGAGTTCGAGGCCGACTTGGGCTACAATGTGAGTGCAAGGCTGGCCTGAGCTATACAGTGTGACCCTGCCTCAAAAAACCAGGGCTAGGAGTTGGGCTCAGTGACTTAAGCACCTGTCTGACAGGCACGAGGTTGTGAGTTCAATCCCTGGTGCTGGAAAAAAAAAAAAGAGTTAAATATCTTCCAGGGCTTAAGTATATATTCCAAAGAAGTAAAGGACTTTGACATTGAGTTACCGATTTCTGTAATGCAAAAAAGCAACATGTGTTGAACATCTTTTAGTGCTTAAGAATGTATTACAAAAAAGTGTGAGACTTTGACATTGAACTGCTTATCTATGCATAAAGAAATAATTAGGTGACCCTTTCTTATTTCTATTTGATAATGTTCTAATGGCACCCCTCAGGTTGATTCCACTCCAGGGCAGGTAGATGCCATCTGGAGAGAGTAGAAGACAAAATTCAGCCAGCCTATCCACCCTCAAACTGGCACACAATTTTATCTTCCCACATAGCTTGTGAACTTTGTTTTCATAAGACATTTATAAGTTTAAGTTACAATTGGTCCTAATTGCAACAGGAATATTTAAACAAGGAAGCATAACTTTGTAACACACTATTTCCTTTTGGTTATTGGAGGAAGGCATATGAAAAAACATGAGTTGGAAGAAGTTAGAACACTTCTCTGTCTGTGTTGTGAAGGAGATCCAGTCCTGAGATATACAAAGGCAACAAATGACTTGGAGAATTCGATCCTGGTCCCTAGGGCAAAGAAGCCTCCAAGACACTATTGTCTTTCTAATGTTTCTCTCTCTCTCTCTCTCGTGCTCTCTCTCTCTCTCTCTCTCTCTCTCTCTCTCTCTGTTGTACTGGGGATTGAACTCAAAACCTCATGTCTGCCAGGCAGGTGCTTAGGCTGCTGAGATAAATCCCCAGCCCTCCAAGATACTTTTGTTACCCGTCTAATCACCTAGACAATCTTTCCTACCAGCAGTAAATTGCTATGCTTTATTTAAATTCTTGTATCTTTAAAACTGACAGGTTAAACTTACAAATTATTATCTAGCAATGATATTTTATATGTTAGTAAAGGCACATCAGTCTTTTATGCACAAAGAAATGAAAAGGTTAACTATATAGTCTAAATTAACATATGCAAGGCAGGCTCCAGAGGCTCTGAACTCCTCACAGCCAGACGCAAGGTGCTGGTGGTTCCACACTCTGGGGTGGACCCAGCTGCCTGGGTCCCAGAGATTCCAACCTCCATGTAGTAAGGTGGGAGGTCCAGCATCACACTCCAGAAATGAGCCCTCACTAGTTGTACAGAGGATTGAGCTCTGCCCAGCCCAGCATCCCAGCACAATCCATCAGGGGAATGCTTAGACACCATCACAGGACACAGAAGTACCAAGCCCAGCCCAGCCCAGAGCCCCAGAGCTATTCATCAGGGAGTGGCCAGCATTGCTGCAGGGCCTTGGAGAATTTAAGGTCTGCCCAATAGAACACAAGGAGTGCACTCCATTGTTCAGGGGTACAGCCAGGAGGCAGGTCCTGGAAGTTGTAAATTCCACCCAGCCAGGTGCAAGGCCCTGACACCATATCCTGGGGGCATGCCCGGGATTGCCATGTGCCCCTGAGGTTCTGAACTCCTCACAGCCAGACACAAGATCCTGTGGTGCCACACTCTGAGCTGTACTCTGCCTAGCCACCTGAGTCCCAGAGATTCCCAGCTCCACCCAGCCAGGCATAAGGCCCCAGTGCCAAACCCCAAGAGTGCATCTCTGCTAGCCACTTGGGTTGCAAAGGTTCTGAACATTACACAGCCAGGTTATAGGCCCCAGTAACAAGCTCCAGGGGTGAACCCCTGTTAGCTGCAGGGAGGATAAAAACTTTGTCTAGCCCAGCATCCCAGAGCAACCCAACAAAGTACATCAGTGGAACACATGGCCAGAATCACAGACTACAGAGTAAAAGGATCCAGTGCAAGAGTCTAGGAGTGTGCCTGGCTAGCCACGGGGATATTGGAGGATTGAAGCTCTACGCAGCACAGTGTTCCAATGCAATCCATTGGGAGGCTGCCTGGCAAGCCACACAGGTCCCAGAGGAAAATGACAAAATGAAACAGCAAGATACATTCTCAGTCCTCCACCCACTGAGAACAAATCCAAGAGACACTGAAATGGAAGACACTGGGAATCACACAACTGACATCTCTGAAATGATAGCAACTGAAGTAAAGAAACAATCCATGAAGCTGGAGAGGAAATCAGATCAGAAATAATCTCTCAGCTAAAAAATGAAATGACAAATATTATGAAAGAAATGCTGCATGTATCTAAAGAAGATCAAGATGAAAAAATAGAAGAACATAAGAAAATGATGGAAACTTTGAATGAACAGAATAAGACACAAATAGAATGCATGAAACAGATTCAGAGGGAAATTCAGGAAATTAAAAATTCCATTGAAGGTTGTCAAAATGGCTTGAATGAAGCTGAAGATAAACTCCAGTCCTTGAAGACAGCATGGAAACTTATGATCACAAAAGAAACATCTCTTAAAAATAACAAGAAACCAGGAAACAACAATTTAAGAGCTGCAAAATGATGCCAAGAGAAACAATATAAGATTGATAGGCATCAGTGAAAAAGCAGGGATCATTACAAATGACCTGCGAAGACTATTTGCAGAAATAATAGTAGAAAATTTTCCAAACACTGGAATAGAATATGATATAAAGGTAAGTGAGGCATACAGAAACCCAATTAACCATAACCAAAATAAATATTCACCCAGACATATGATAATTAGGGTATCAGAAATACAGCACAAAGTGCTGGGAGTTTGGCTTAGTGGCTTAAGCGCCTGCCTTGGCAGGTGCAAGGTTGCGAGTTTGATCCCCGATGCCAAAAAAACAAAACAAAAAAAAAACATAAGAACAGAATACTAAAAGCTGTCAGAGAAAAGAAACAGACCACCTATGACCTATGAAGGAATCAGGGCAGACTTCTTAACACAAAGCTTCAGGTCAAGAAGAGCTTGAAGTGAAGTATTTCAAATCCTGAAAGAAAACAACTTTCAACCCAGATTGATGTTCCCTGCAAAACTATCTTTGAAAATGGATGGAGAAATAAGATATTTCCATGACAAATAACAATGGAAGAAATTCGTGTCCATGAAAACAACACTACAAAGAGTACTGAAAGACACTCTAGAGACAGACAAAGATAACTACAATCTTAAGAACAACAACAAAAGGAAACCACTAAGCAGGGCAAATAATTAAACAGAAGAAGTGGAAAACCACCAACAGAAAGATATCATGACAGGAATGAGTCATTACATATCAGTCTTATCAATCAATGTAAATGGTCTGAACTCACCAAGAAAAAGAAACAGACTGGCAGAGTGGGTTAAGAAACAAAATCCAACAATATGCTGCACACAAGAACCATATTTAACTCAAAAGGAAACTCACAGACTAAATATCAAAGGATGGAAAACAATATTCCATGCAACAGTTGACAAGTCTTAACAGAAATGAAAAACCAAATAAACAATAATACAGTTCTAGTGGGGAACCTTAACGCCCCATTATCACAAAGAGACAGATCAACCAAACAAAAAAATCAGCAAAGAAATAACAGAACTGAATCAAACTTGTGAACAAATGGACCTAGTAGATGTTCCACCCAACAACAGCAGGATACACATTCTTCTCCCCTGACATGGGTCATTCTCTAAAATAGATCATATATTAGCACACAGAACATGGTTAAGGAAATGCAAAGGAATTGAAATAATTCCATACATATTATCTGACCATAGCACAATAAAATTGAAAATTAATGACAAAAAACCACACAAGAACCACACAAACACATGGGAATTAAGTAATACTCTCCTAAATAATCAATGGGCCACAGAAGAAATTAAAGAAGAAATTAAACAATATCTACAATTGAATGAAAATGCAAATACAAATTACCAGAACCTGTGGGGCACAATGAAAGCAGTCCTCAGAGGGAGAGTTATAGCACTAAACTCCCACATCAGTAAAATGGAAAGAACACACATAAACAACTAAATGATGTACGTCAAACTTCTAGAAAAATGAGGGCAAGTCAAGACCAAAGCCCAATGAAGGGAGGAAATTATAAAGATCAGAGGAGAAATGAATGCAATTGAAGCTAAGAAAACACTACAAAGAATTAATCTCAGAGTTAGTTCTTTGAAAGAATATATAAAATTGATAAACCCCTAGCCAACCTTATGAAAAAGAGGAAAGAAAAAACTCAGATTCATGCAGTAAGAAATGAAAAGGGTGAAATCACTACAGATCCTGTGGAAATACAGAAAATCAATAGCTACTTCAAAAAACGTTTACTCCCATAGGTTAAATAACACAGAAGAAATGGACATATTCCTAGAAACATATGAAGTACCAAAGCTGAATCAAAAAGATGTAAAATGCTGACTAACCCATTTTCAGCTAATGAAATTGAAAATATAATTAGAACCTTACCAACAGAGAAAAGCCCAGGTCTTGATGGATTCACTGATGAATTCTACAAGAAATTTAAGGAAGACTTAATGCCAACACTCCTCAAACTTTTCAATGAAATTGAAAGGAAAGCAAGTCTCCCTAACTCATTCCTGGAAGCAAGTATTACCCTAATACCAAAACCAGAGAAAGACCCAACCAAAAAAGAGAACTACAGACCAATCTCCCTAATGAACATTGACGCAAAAAATCCTCAGGAAAATACTGGCAAATAGAATACAGCAAGTCATCAGGAAGATTATACACGATGATCAAGTGGGATTCACACCAGGAATGCAGGGACAATTCAACATATGCAAATCAATAAATGTAATACATCTTATCAACAGTGCCAAGGACAAGAATCACATGACATCTCTATAGATGCAGGAAAAGATTTCGACAAAATTCAATACTCATTCATGTTAAAAACCCTACAGGAAGAACAGATGGTCTCTACCTCAACCTGACAAAAGCCATATATCATAAACCAACAGCCAACAACTTACTTAATGGAGAAAAACTGAAAACTTTCAGCCTAAAATCAGGAACAAGAAAAGGATGTCCATTAACACCAATCCTATTCAGTATAGTTCTGGAAACATTAGCCAGAGCAATTTGAAAAGAGTGAGAAATAAAAGGAAAAAGGATAGGCAAGGAAGAAGCTAAAATATCATTGTTTCCAGATGATATGATACTTCACAGAGAAGACTCCCAAAAATCCATTGAAAGACTTCTAGATGTAATAAACAAATTCAGTTATGTTGCTGGATATAAAGTCAACACTCAAAAATCAAAAGCATTCCTGTACAAAAACAACAAACTCACTGAGGGAGAAATAAGGGAAACCACACCCTGCACTATAGCATCCAAAAAATGAAATACATAGGAATCAATCTAACGAAGGAAGTAAAAGATCTATACAGTGAAAATTACATTACTCTGAAAATGGAAGTTGAAGAGGATTTCAGAAAATGGAAAGCTATTCCCTGTTTATGGATAGGAAGAACAAGGATTGTGAAAATGGTATTCTCCCAAAATTGTTATATAGAGTTAATGCAATCCCAATGAAAATTCCACTTGAATGCCTCACAAAGCTAGAGAAATGTTCCCTAAAATTCATCTGAAATCAGAAAAGACCTAGAATAGCAAAGGCAATTCTGGGAAACAAAGGTAAGGCAGGAGGCATCAAAATCCCTGACTTGAAACTATATTACAAAACTACTGTGATAAAATCAGCATGGTATTGCAATCAAAAGAGACCTGAAGATCAATGGAATAGATTAGAAGATACAGTCACAACTACAAACACTCAGCCACCTCATCTTTGACAAAGGTTCCAAACATGTACATTGGAAGTAAGATAGCCTCTTTAATAAGTGGTGCTGGAAAAACTGGCTTTCCATATGCCAGAAACTAAAACTAGACCCATGCCTATCACTGTGCACTAAAATAAAGTCAAAATGGCTCAAAGATTTGAATATTAAAACAGAGACAATAAATTTGCTGGAAGAGAAAATAGGTAAAAACTTTGATGACATAGGAGTAGGCAGAGAGTTCACAAACAAAAATGAAACTGTCCAGGAAATACTTCCCAGAAACAACAACTCGGATCTCATCTTATTAAAATGTTTTTGCATGTCAAAAGAAATCTCCAGCAGAGTGAAAAGAAAACCCAGAATTTGGGAAAATATTGTAGCCAACTCTCCCTCAGACAAGGGACTTCTAAATGGAATATATAAATGATTAAAAAAATTATACCCCCAATATTCAAGGACCCAATACAAAAGGGGGCATCTGAGATGAATATACACTTCTCAGAGGAAGAAATACAAATGGCAAATAAATATATGAAAAAATGTTTAACATCAATGGTCATTTGCGAAATGCAAATTAAAGCAACACTGAGATTCCATCTCGCTCCAGGAAGAATAACCAAGATAAAAAAAAATCAACCAATAACAAATGCTGGAGGGGCTGTGGGGAAAAAGGAACTCTTCTGTACTCTTGGTGGGAGTGTGGACTGGTGAAACCACTGTGGAAATCAGTGTGGAGATTCTTCAAGTAGCCAAGATTAGAGATTCCATTTGACCCAGCTACCCCACTTCTGAGCATTTTCCTTGAAGAATGGAAAACATCATACCAAGGTGATATATGTGCACTCATGTTTATAGCAACACAATTTGTAATAGCCAATCCTTGGAAACAACCCAAGTACTCTTCAATCAAGAAATAGATATATAAAAGATGTGTTTTTATACAGTGGAGTACTACTCAGCTGTCAGGAAAGATTGCATTGAGATTTTTATAAGTCAGTGAACATGACTTGAGAGCATACTCATAAGTAAAATAAATCAAACTCACATGTGTAAATACTGTATTGTCTCCCTAGTGTAAGAAACTGAAGAAGTATATTCAATCCAAAACTTACAATAAATACTGTACAAGGGTAAGAAACTGCTCAAAGTGCAAAAGTATTTTGGATAGGGGAAAGGAGGAAAGAAGGAAGGGAAAAGGAAAAGGATATAAACTTGTATATATGTATACATAAGATAGCTAAAATGACTATACTACTAAATGTATGAGTTATTGAAAAAGAACAGTTAATACTCATATGATTAGATCAATTTTACATGTCTATATCTGTTAATCTAAACAACCCTTTTGATGGTTACAATATGCAATATCGCAACCATTGTCAAGTTCTATCATCTTGTTTTGTAAACCTATAATGTTATTGTATTGGATTTGCTGTTGTTGTTTGTCTCTTTTTTCTTTCTTTTGTGTCTTTTTTGTCTCAAAAAAGAAAAGATGTGTTGAACTCCCTTTGTTGCCACAGGTTGGCCACAAACTTACAGTGATCCTCCTGCCTCAGCCTCCTGACTGCTGAAATCACAGGTGTGTGCTACCAAACCTCACCTTTAAATTTTTTAAAACATGTTTTAAGTCATGTGAATGAGAAAACATTTGAGTTTATGGTTTTACAGACACTAAGGGATTTCATTTTTAAATTCTGATAACATTTGAAAAATATGTAAACACACACATTAGTATGTGACATATGATATACATATTTATGTCAACACACATAAAACAAAGATGCGAAGTTATCATTTACCAGCATTTAAAAATTTATATTATTGACATGTTTTTTTATACTCTTAAACAATATTTATCTTAAAGTTGTATTTCTGAAGGTAGGATTTCAGATTGTAGCAAGGCAAAAAATTTACATCTTAACTGAGATTGTTCATCTAGTTCATCTTAGTTTGGATTCTCTGAAACGTTTTGTTATTGTCTTAACTGAATAAATCTTAAGTAAATTTAGTCTCTTGCCCCAGATATGACACATTTTTTCTTGTACTAAAATTTAGATATAGCTGGTCAGAAACTTATATATCTTATCTTGGCTTTATTACTCAAGGCCTGTGGAATGAAAAAAATAAAAATAGTTTAGGAACAATATTCCCCACCAAGAAAAACACAAAGGTCAAACATGCAGTCAAATATTTTTATTTTTTTAGTTATGAAGTAGAGATGATTGGGAACAAAAATTAGTGTTTACCAAACAATATTTTGAAGCATAACTACTTTGGAATGAACCAGAGTCATTCTAGAGTAAGGAAAAATTTAAAGCCCAATAGACTCACCAATGGTAACCAAGTAGCTGAATGGTCAGTGGGTACAGAGGTTCTTGCTTGTACATGCCACTAATCTAGAAAAAGCCACGATACTATTTTGCCCAAAATTATTTCAAAGAATCTTCTGAAGGACAGTCTTCTGGAATCAAAGGTTGATTTCAGTTGTACAAGTCATGTTGTATCACAATAAATTTAACTTTTCTAAAGACACAAGTAACTAGAACTTTTTAAAGGTGCTTGAAAGTAATACATATGCTTTTATTCCTGAGAAGTTTATAACAGAGCTCCTCAAATGCACCACCAGTGTTTTTATCATCTTAAATTTTTAAAATTTAAACTCTTTTGATGAAAAATGGTTTAAGAACTTTGAATTTTATATTAACTCACATAGAAGGCTCCAAATGACTTAAAGTCACAAATGACTTACATAATTTTAGATGCTACTGAAACTCTGCTGCCCATTTTACAACACAGGTGGTCATAAGAATAACAAGATAAAAGAAACAAAAGCAAGTGAAAGAATAACAAAGCAGACCAAAACAAATGAGTACTCTAAACCAAGCCAAAACAAAACAAAACAAAGCAAAACAAACAAAAACAAAACAAATCAAATATCTGGAAATTTTTTTTCCTCTGAATTCCTTACTTGAAGCCCCAAATGTTTAACATTATTTTAGATGGTGTTGAAAGCTTGCAGCCACCCTAGAATAAAGGGGTTTACTTCAAATGACCACAAATGGCAAATGTGCTTGTCTCACTCTACATAATACTATCAGTCAATGACACAAAATGACCTGTAATAGGTAGAAAATTGCCTCAAACTTTGAAAGTCCTTACCTCACCCAAATGGCACTGCCAAACAATCTAAAGCAAAGTTCAAATTGTGGATACAGTAGATTCCTGGAGTGCACTTTCCAGTGGGAAATCAGGTGGAGCTTGTCATTTCACCAAATTAGGCAGACTTTGTGAACTCCCTGGATCTCTTTCCTTTCACCAACAAATGCATTTATAGGCAGCTGTTGGCACAGACAGGAAAAAGGGAGAATTCCCAGGGTTCAAGGGTTCTCTGGCAGCTGCTGGAATGTTCTTTGAGTCCCAACTGCAGGTACAACCAACCCAAACAGTCACTTTTCCTAAGAGTCAAGATGTGTGACTCTCAAGAGCAGAGACTGAAGTCCCATCTGGGTTACTAATACTGCTATTGTTCACTTAGACTCATATATTCAGGTTCATTTGCTTACCACTGACCAAATCAAAGGAGGCCATATATTTGGATAAAAGTAAAAAGGATTTATTTAAAACTAGCTCTGAGGAGATGGAGGGGCCTAATTGCCTCATAGCACCATCTCATCATTTACAAGTGTGCAAAGATCTTTTATAGTAAGGAAGAGAGGAGAAGGGAAGCACAGTGTAATGAAGACCTTTACACTTCTTTTATCATTTCCAGCCATCTTCAGCTCATCTTTCTTTTTCTTGTGGAAAAGAAACCAAGCTGCTGGTCTCCTGGGGATGATACAAATTCTATCACTTTAGGGACAGGGACCCCTGTACATAGGGAAAATGTAGGATAAAGTCCTCAATGAGCTTTATTAAAAATTAGTAGGAAAACTTGCTAAGAGCAGTTTCTACCTCTACAGGTAGACTCTACAGTTACAGCAATTAAAATGACAAAGGAGAGAGTACATCTAGACTGAGAGCAGGTAATACAATTACCATAAGGATTTCTCAAGAAGAGTTAACAGCACTGAGGAAGTCAGAAATGTAAAAGTCCAGGTATATTAGCCCTCTTGCACATGTGATAAAATGCAAGAGAGATAAGGGGCAGACACCTAAGGCATCTTAGTACATAACACATGCATGCACACACACACACCCCTACACATAAACACACATATGTATGTTCTCAATTTAACATCACTGTAGTGTTGCATCATATACACATGCACACATGCCCCTTTTGCTTAATCATTAAGCTTAAACTACCTTCCTAGAAAGCCCTCTTCCCACTTATCTGTCACAAAGGAATAGAAAGAAATGCAGCAGCCAGAAGGAATGTAGGTAGACATGCCTAGCTTAGGAGCAAAAACAGCCAGGAGAGCAGATCAGATCAGATGGCAACAACTTCCAAGAGCCCACCTGGGAGATGGGAAAGACTATTCCTAAATAAATGGAGCCTGAGAGAGGAGTGCAGAGATATTCAGCTCTGATATCCCCTACCATCCCATGGTAGCTATCTATCCTCTTTCTTTTCCATCTTTTTCCAAATAAACCATCTTCTTTTATTTTACCTTCTGCCTCTTTCATTCATTGCTGTAGCTGAGAGTTATATTCCCAGCGACTGTGTGTTCTAGACAAGGAGTAGTGCTTACAGCCCATCCTATCAGAACATCACCTTTAGAGGACTAAAGAGAGGAGGAAGTGCTGGCAATGAGCTCAGCAAAAGGAAGTCTAGAAAAGTTGTTTATCTCTGAAAGAAAAAAAACTAACATTTGAAGTTTCATTTGGCAGTGCTAGATACAGTGTATATATTGCTGTGTCTGTAGATATTAGTGACTAATTTTTACTGTGATATACTTGTTATTGTCTTCCTTATTGTCTTCAGATTTTCTTAGAGATATTTTTCTTAAAGTCTGAGACATGCAGTTCTTTTATTGATTACACTGCTATTTTACAGGGTCCCTCTTGATGTGGCAGGAATATGTTTGGGAAAGAAAAACATTCTATAGTCCTATTGTTACAGACAACTGAGTTAGATAGAAATATAGGCTGTCAGACAGGGATAGATCCTCAAAGGAACCAGTGCAGAAGACCAGATACCTTGCAACTGTGGGGTAGACAGACACCATCTGCTTTGGGCCAGGCCTCAAGACAAAAGATCAAGCAAATACACCCACATTCTAAGGATTGATATTCTAAATAACTCTCTATCACCCTGTGTAAGCAAGGAGTCACCATCCTCTCTACAGGAAGAGTCACTGCTCTTTAAGCATACCTGCTTGCTACATGACTTGCTTCCACATTTGTACCCGATTTAATCAATTTTACCTGAGCAATTAATCTTATTGGTTGACCACATTTCTGTCCTACCTGATGTCCACCTGCCTTGCAAGTTCCCATGTTTTCCCCACCTTGGACCCATCTCACCTCATGGTTTTACTCTATAAAAGTCCCTAGAAAAGACAGAGTCTTTGGCAACCCACTTGGGACTCCTTCTGTCTCTCAGACAGAACTTTCTTTCTCTAAATAAATATATTCTGTTCTTATCCTGTTGTTCCTAAAATTCATTCTTTGACTGTAGAGAGCATGAGCTCATACCAGACATATAGTAGGTTGGGAGTTTCATTCCCCTATATCACTATTATGAGGTTTCATGTCTCAATCTTTTACAGAGGCTGTACCCTTGAGCTTTAACATTTACAATGGTTTAACTTTACAAAGTTTTTTCCCTTTCAGGTGAGACAGGTGTGGACAGGAATGAGTTTGGTTATTCCCCTTCTTATAGGTTGCTTAGGCTTCAGTGTAACTGTAGTCAGTTAAGATCTAGTGGAATAGCTTTCCTTGGGAACATGTCTTATTAAAAGTAACAAAAAGAGAGTATTTTAAAATTTCTACTTTTCCCTTTTCCTGCCAGAAGCAACAGGGGAGTTTTCTCAGTTCTTCATTAGAGAATCTGGTACTGTTACAGGCAGTTGAGTTAGATGGAAAGATTATAGGCAGTCAGACAGAGCTAGGCTCTCCAAGGAGCCAGTGCTTAAAGACCAGATGTAACTGTGGGGGACACAGACACCTGGAGCTATGGGTCAGAGTTCAAGACAAAAGATAAAACAAATGCAACCACATGCTAAGGATAAATATCAGGGATTGATATTCTAAATAGGTATCTATCACCCTGAGGGAGCCAGAAGGAGCCACTAACCCAACCCCCTACAGGAAGAGCCCCTACTCTATATGTATGCCCACTTGCTACGTGACTCAATTTCCCATTCGTCATTGATTTAATCAATTTTGCCTGAGCAATTACACTCATAATCTTTTTTTTGTACCAGGGAATCCAACTCACAACCTTGCACTTACTAGGCAAGTGCTTAAGCCACTGAGTTAAATCCCCAGCCCTACACTCATAATCTTATTGGTTGACCATATTTCCATCCTGCCTCATACCCATCTCATTTTTTCCCATTTTTCCCTACCTTGGATCTGCCTCATCTTGGGGTTTTGGTCTATTAAAATAACTGGAAAAGGTAGGGTCCTTGGCAATCGACTCATGACCACTTATATCTCTCTCTCAGAGAGAAGCTTTCTATCTCCCTATAAATATATGCTGATTTTAACCTCCATTGTTCTTAAAACTTATTCTTCAATTTTAGAGAATATGAACAAGTACTTATCTAGAAGACTGGGAGTGTCTTTCCCCTATATCATTTGGAGGTTGTCTTAGTTACTTTTTACTCGTTGCTGAGACAAAATACCTGATGCCCAAAATTAGGGAAGGAAAGGTTTATTCTTACAGTTTCTCGGGAATTTCCGTCCATACTTAAGTTGGCTCCAAGGCAGCGTGGCATGGCGAGGCTGCCATTTATGGCAGCCACAAACAGCAAGGTGCACTGGCAAGAGAGAGAGAGAGAGAGGCAGAAGAGGAAGACCCGCCTTCCCTTACACTGTATGTCAGCACCACCCCTGGGCAGGTACAGCACTCACATTGCCAATCCTGGTGCTAGACAAAAAACCGAACACAAGCAAGTGCCAGACTTAGCCCCATCAAAAGTATGTGAGGACTGGGGGGTACATAGCATATCACCCAATACAGAGGTCTTTCACTGAGATTACCAATTGGAGATAAGAGTTGACTTTTGTTTCGTAGACTCTGTTCTGGGACTCGTTTAGGTAACAAAACTTTATACCTCAAATTTTGTTGTCTTTCTCTATTGTTTATCATTGCTTATGCTTTCTCTCTTATATAGCTTTTTCTGTTGTTTCTGACCATTGCTTACAATTACTTATGCTTTCTCTATTATAGTTTTGTTAAATAGTGATATATCTAAGCTAAAACATAGGAAGGTTATAAAGTTATGGTACTTCTTTAATGAGACACTTTTAATCCTGTTTTGTTCTTATACATTTTGCATTTGAGCTAGTTATTAAATTTTCTGTTACTCCTTGCTTAACCTTATTTAGACAATGGCACTACAGAGAGTAAGATTAAGATGCCCCTAGTAGACTCAATATAAACTTCTGCAAAATGGGTCTTCTTAAACAGAATCTAGCTCAGGCTTAGAAAAATATACATGCCTATAATAAAACACGGAACACCTTCCACCAATTAAGTGGCACTAGGCTGATGGCCATTCTTAAGACTTAGAGGACAAGTTTCACTGAGAAAGACTGGCTCTGATCCTCTTCTTCACTCTAGAGGAAATGTCAAGGCTGTTCTGGTTCGGTTTCCTTTCTCTGTCCTTCTAATCTTTTCCCACCACTTTGTGTTTTCTTTTTTAGAGGCATGTAAAATTAGAAGGAACTCTAGACTGT
Source organism: Dasyprocta punctata (assembly GCA_004363535.1). Classification (NCBI taxonomy): domain Eukaryota; kingdom Metazoa; phylum Chordata; class Mammalia; order Rodentia; family Dasyproctidae; genus Dasyprocta; species Dasyprocta punctata. Next base: position 26,661 of record RJWM01022684.1, read on the forward strand.
ACCAACATTTTCTTCCAAGTTAAGATCATAGAAAATGAGCATTTGCTAATGCTGAAGATAGGGAAGTCTTAGATGAGGGACACATACCCTATCTCTGGGTAAGATGACACATCAGAATTTTGCTTGTCCAGGAGACCACACATGAAACCCATGTCCTGACTTAGTATTCTGGGCAGGTGTCCTTTGGGTGACTGAACCTGAGACATAGTGGAAAAAATCAACTTCTGGGTGAAACCAGAAGAACCTATTTTCAAAAGCATCACATTTATGGGACCAAAACACATTTAGATTGAAGAGGCTCTCCAACCTTTGATTTATGTGTATAGAAAATACTTTAATAATAAATTGTGGACTTAAAAACTTTTAGTGTAAACTTATAAAGTACTAGGTAATGATTTTGCTCGTGCTTTTAACTATCCCTCATAGAATTTTGACAAATAGTGGTTACTCTACAAGCCAGTTAAATGCTCTTAGAGCAGCTGTCAATCTTAAAACAGAGGATAGGTTTCCCCAGCATCTCTTTGATGAATCTCTATTGAAGCCAATGGCCAATGGAATGTTGACCAGACACACAGCTGAATCCCTTTCAGGAGACTTGGAAACTTGGGTGGGCCAATAGAAACTGAGAACAACTGAGGGGTCCTGGAAAGGGTTACTCTCTGGCAAATATCCAAAAGTTCCTCAATGAAAACTGGAACCTGACCAAAGAAAAATCTCCACTTATCTATCATACTTACCTCTCTCTGTTAGAAATGTTCCCTAAACTTTTCAGGCAATTAGACTACCTCTCCTTTACAACTGTTTACATTCCCAAGAAGTGAGTAGAAGAATGATTTGCATTTGTGCCTTACATATGTTTTATTAAAAATTTATTTAAGAGAAAAAAGACACAGAAAAGAAAGACAAAAAGCAAGAGAGACAAATGAAAACAGCTAATTCAAAACAGTAATATTATAGTTTTAAAAAACAAGATGATAGGAATTTGACAATGGTTGCAATAATGTGTATCATTACATTCAACATGGTTGTTTAGATTAACAGATATGGACATGTAAAATTAATCTAATCATATGAATATTAACTGTTCTTTTTAAATAATACATTCAGAAATAGTCATTTTAGCTATTTACATATACATATATACAGATTTTTATCTTTTTCTTTTTCTCTTCCTTCTTTCCTCCATTCCCGTATCCCAATTACTTTTACTCTTTGAGCAGTTTCTTACCCTTACACAGTATTTATTACACATTTTGGACCATATATACTGTTTCAGTTTCTTACACTAGGGAGATAATATGATATTTACACATGTGAGTTTGATTTATTTCATTTATGAGTATGATCTCAAGTCGTTTACATTTCCTTATAAAAGTCTTAATGCAATCTTTACTGATAGCTGAGTAGTATTCCATTGTATAAAAATACCACATCTTTTTTATCCATTCTTTGATTGATGAGCACGTGGGTTGTTTCCAAGGTTTGACTATTACAAAATGGGTTGCTATATACATGGGTGCACAAATATCACTGTGGTATGATGGTGATACACATGGATCTAGTTTTAGTTTACAGCATATGGAAAGCCAGTTTTTCCAGCACCATTGGTTAAAGAGGCTATCTTTCTTCCAAAGTAATGTTTGGCCCCTTTGTCAAAGATGAGGTGTCTAAGTGTCTTTGTAGTTGTGGCTGCATCTTCTAATCTATTCCATTGATCTTCAGGTCTGTTTTGATTCCAGTACCATGCTGATTTTATCACAGTAGCTTTGTAGTATACTTTCAAGTCGGGGATTGTGATGCCTCTTGCCTTACCTTTGTGGCCCAGAATTGCCTTTGCTATTCTAGATCTCTTCTGATTCCAGATGAATTTCAGGAATGCTTTCTCTAGCTTTGTGAGGTATGTAAGTGGTATTTTGATTGGGATTGCATTAAATCTGTATAATAATTTTGAGAGAATGGCCATTTTCATAATGCTTATTCTTCCTATCCATGAACAGGAAATATCTTTCCATTTTATGAAATCTTCTTCAATTTCTTTCTTTAGAATAATGTAATTTTCACTGTATAGATCTTTTACTTCCTTTGTTAGATTGATTCCTAAGTATTTCATATTTTTGGATGTTATAGTGAAAAGTGTGGTTTCCCTTATTTCTCTCTCAGTGACTTTGTTGCTTGTGTACAGGAATGCTATTGATTTTTGAGTGTTCACTTTGTATCCAGCAACATTACTGAATTTAGTCATTACTTCTAGAAATCTTTTAATGGATTTTTGGGAATCTTCTATGTAGAGTATCATATCTGCAAAGAGTTATAATTTTACTTCTTCCTTTCCTATCCTTATTCCCTTTATTCTTTCTTTTGTCTAATTGCTCTGGCTAACATTTCCAGAACTATATTGAATAGGAGTGGTGATAATGGACATCCTTATCTTGTTCCTGATTTTAGGTTGAAAGTTTTCAGTTATTGTCCATTTAGTAAGATGTTGGCTGTTGGTTTATGATATATGGCTTTTATCAGGTTGAGGCAGAGACCATCTATTCTGATTTTCTGTAGCGTTTTTATAATGAATGGGTGTTGGATTTTGTCAAAAGCTTTTTCTGCATCTATGGAGATGATCATGTGGTTCTTGTCCTTGACCCTGTTGATATGGCATATTACATGTATTGATTTCCGTATGTTTTCGAACCATCCCTGCATTCCTGGGATGAATCCCACTTGATCATGGTGTATAATCTTCCTGATAACTTTCTGTATTCTATTTGCCAGTATTTTATTGAGGATTTTTGCCTTTGTGTTCATTAGGGAGGTTGGCCTTTAATTTTCTTTTTTGGTTGGGTTTTTCTCTGGTTTTGGTATTAAGGTAATATTTGTTTCCAAGAATGAGTTAGGAAGACTTACTTCCCTTTCAATTTCATTGAAGAGTTTGAGGAGTGTTGGCATTAAGTCTTCCCTAAATTTCTGGCAGAATTCAGCAGTGAATCCATCAGGGCCCAGGCTTTTCTTTGCTGGTAGGATTCTAATTACATTTTCAATTTCATTAGCTGAGATTGTGTTATTCAGCAGTTTTACATCTTCTTGATTCCACTCTGGTAATTCATAGGTTTCTAGGACTCCGTCCATTTCTTCTGTGTTATCGAATCAACGTGAGTAAAGTTTTTCGAAGTAGTTGTTGATGATCTTCTGTATTTCCACAGGGTCTGTAGTGATATCACCCTTTTCATGTCTCATTGCATGAAATTCAGATTTTTCTTTCCTCTTTTTAATAAGGTTGCCTAGGGGTTTGTCTATTTTATTTACTCTTTCAAAGAACCAACTCTTTGATTCATTAATTCTTTGTATTGTTTTCTTAGTTTCAATTGCACTAATTTCTGCTCTAATCTTGATAATTTCCTCCCTTCTTTGGGCTTTGGCCCTGACTTGTTCTTTTTTTCCTAGAAGTTTGAGGTGAATCTTCAGGTTGTTTATGTGTGTTCTTTCCATTTTTCTGATGTGGGAGTTTAGTGCTATAACTTTCCCTCTGAGGACTGCTTTCATTGTGCCCCACAGGTTCCGGTAATTTGTATTTGCATTTTCATTCAATTGTAGATATTGTTTAATTTCTTCTTTAAGTTCTTCTGTGACACACTGATTGTTTATGAGAGTATTATTTAATTTCCATGTGTTTATGGGGTTCTTGTAGGTTTTTTTGTCATTCATTTACAATTATACTGAGCTATGGTCAGATAATATACTTGGAATTATTTCAGTTCCTTTGCATTTACTTAAGCTTGTTTTGTGGACCAGTATATGATCTATTTTAGAGAATGACCCATGTGCAGCTGAGAAGAATGCGTATTCTGATGTTGATGGGTGGAATACTCAGTACACATCTACTAGGTCCATTTGTTAACAAGTTTGATTCAATTGTTATTTCTTTGCTGTTTTTTTATTTGGTTGATCTGTCTCTCTGTGACAGTGGGGTGTTAAGGTCCCCTGTTATAACTGTATTATTGTTTTTTGTTTTTTCATGTCTATTAAGAATTTTCTTACATAGTTGGGTGCTCCCATATTCGGTGCATATATATTTATGATTGTAATCTCTTCCTCTTGAAGTTTTCCCCTAACAATTATGTAGTGACCTTTTTTATCCCTTTTGATCATTTTTGGTTTGAAATTCACATTGTCTGCAAATATAATAGCTACCCCTGCTTTTTACTGGGTTCCTGTTTCATGGATTCTTGTTTTCCAGCCTTTGGTTTTTAGTCTGTGAATTTCTCTTTGAGTGAAATGTCTTTCTTGTACACAGCATATTGTTGGATTTTGTTTCTTAACCCACTCTGCTAGTCTGTTTCTTTTTACTGGTGACTTGAGACCACTTACATTGATTGACAAAACTGATATGTACTGACTCATCCCTGTCATGGTGTCTTTCTGTTGTTGGTTTTCTACATTTTCTGTTTAATCATTTGCCCTACTTAGTGGTTTCCTTTTTTTTTGTTCTTAAGATTGTAGCTATCTTTGTCTTTTTCTAGGTGTCTTTCAATACTCTTTGTAGTGTTGGTTTGGTGGCCATAAACTTCTTCAGTTGTTCTTTGTCTTGGAAGAATCTTATTTCTCCATCAATTTTTAAGGATAGTTTTGCAGGGTACATCAATCTGGGTTGAAAGTTGTTTTCTTTCAAGATTTGAAATACTTCACTCAAAGTTCTTCTTGACTTAAAGTTTTGTGTTGAGAAGTCTGCCATGATTCTGATAGGCTTTCCTTCATAGGTGATCTGTTTCTTTTTTCTGACAACTTTTAGTATTTTGTTCTTGTGATGTATTTCTGATACCTTAATTATTATATGTCTTGGTGAAGTTTTATTTTGATTATGATTAATTGGGGTTCTGTATGCCTCACTTACCTATATATCAGATTCTCTTCCCATGTTAGGAAACTTTTCTGCTATTATTTCTGCAAATAGTCTTAGCAGGTCATTAGTATTGACCCCTCCTTTTTCATTGATACCTATTAATCTTATGTTATTTCTCTTGGTATCATCTTGCAGCTGTTGAATTGTTGTTTATTGGTTTCTTGCTATTTTTAAGAGATCTTTTCTTTCATGATCATAAGCTTCCATGCTGTTTAGAGGTCTGAGATTCTATCTTCCACTTTATTCAGGTGATTTTCCCAACTTTCCATGGAATTTTTCATTTCCTGAATTTCCCTTTGAATCTGTTCCGTGCATTTTATTCGTGTCTTATATTGTTCATTCAAAGTTTCCATCATTTTCTTATGTTCTATCTTTTTATCTTGATCTTCTTTAGATACACACAGCATTTCTTTCATAATGATTGTCATTTCATTTTTTAGCTGAGAGATCATTTCTGATTTGAATTTCTCTATAGCTTCATGGAGTTGTTTCTTTACTTCATTTGCTATCATTTGAGAAAGTTCAGTTGTGTGACTCCCAGTGTCTTCCACTTCCGTGTCTCTTGGGTTTGTTCTCAGTGGGCTGGGGGATTGAGACTGCCTCTTGGTTTTTCATTTTGTCATTTTCTTCTGGGACCTTTGTGGCTGGGCAGGCAGCCTCCCAATGAATTTTACTGGAACACTGTTGGGTCGAGCTTCAGTCCTCCAATATCCCTGTGGCTAGTTTGGGCACAGTCTCAAATTATAGCACTGGACCCTTATGTTCTGCAGTTTGTGAGACTGGCCACATGTTCTCCTGATGTACTTTGTTGGGTTGCTCTGGGGTGCTGGGCTATTAGTCCTGCATGTCTGGCTGGGCGTTCCCCTGGTGGGTTGCACTGAGATGTGGGACTGGGTAGAGCTGAATCCTCTGTGAAGCTAGTGAGGGCACACTCCTGAGTGTGCTGCTGGAGCCTTCTCCTTACTGGGTGGTGGCCAAGACCTCCAGGACCCAGGCAGCTAGGCAGAGCGCACCCTGCAGTGTGGTGCCACCTGGACCTTGCATCTGGTTGTAACTTCAGAGCCTCTGGAGCACTACACCAGGCAAGCCTGGGTGATTCCCAGGTGTACAGTGCCGGGGCTTTGCTCGTGGTTGGGCAGGTGTGCAACCTCTAGGACCTGCAGCACAGGCCACAACCCTGAACAGTGTATCTGGGGCCTTGTGCTCTAATGGGCAGACGTCAAGTTCTCTAAGGTGCTGCAGTTACGCTGGCCAGTCCCTGAAGAGCAACTCTGGGGCTCTGGGCTGGGCTGGGTTCAGTACCTCTGTGTCCTGTGAGGCTGGCCGGGCAGTCCCCTGGTAAGTTGCACTGAGATGTGGGACTGGGTAGAGCTGAATCCTCTGTGCCACTATTGAGGGTGCACTCCTGGACTGTGCTGCTGGAGCTTCCACCTTACTGGGTGGAGCCCAAGACCTCTGGGACCCAGGCAGCTAGGCAGAGTGCAACCCTGAGTGTGGCGCCACCCAGACCTTGCATCTGGTTGTGAGTTCAGAGTCTCTGGAGTGCATTCCTGAGAAAGCCTGTGTGAGTCCCAGGCGTATAGTGCCAGGGCCTTGCTCCTGGTTGGGTGAGTGTGCAAACTCTAGGGCCTGCTGCACAGGCCACAACCCTGAACAATGTAGCCCTGGCCTTCTGCTCTGATGGGCAGAGCTCAAGTTCTCTAAGGCCCTGCAGCTATGCTGGCCAGTCCCT